>PVJD01009441.1:0-62640 GCA_004026545.1 Mormoops blainvillei
GTACAGACTTTTATTGCCATTTGCACATCAAGCTCAAATTGACCCTGAGTTCAGCTGAAAAGCTCCCGGAATGACTGTTCAGCCAAAGGTTCCCCATTCTGCACTTCCGTAGTAGATTTACTGAGCCTAAAGCACAGAGTTGATATTTACCTCTGGTGAGTTTTATCAGATCTAGGCCAAGCTTTGCATCATTTTATTTGACCTCATTTTCATTCTCCACAAGGGTCATCCACAAAAATAAGGAAAATGCCTCCTGTTCATTCATCCAGGGGCCATACCCCATTTTTGTAACCCATGTTATGATGCCCCTTGTACAATCTTGGAATAAAACTCATTGACTATTTATATTGCAAAGTCTTCAAATATAATATTAAAAATCAATATAGTGCCCTGACTTGAATATAAAGAAATAAAAGGAAATTAATTTACTAAAAAATAATATTGACTTCAACGTATAATTGCTCAAGCTTGACCACTATAGAAGACCTAATGAAGTGGCCAGAGGCTACCATGCTAGTATTCAGGGTAGAACTGTCTTCAGTACAGCTGCCACAAATGCAGAATGGTACTGGTGGGGCACTGACCATCACGTTCCATGAATGGCCTTTGCCATCTGTGAAAAGTTCTTCCAAACTAGTGAGCAGTTCTTGATAAAGTGTCAGATAATAGGAAGTACCACCTTCCCTTGATTTGTACTCCAAGTTGAGTGTCTGTTAAAACCATATGAGCCCTGGCTGGTATGGCTCAGTGGACTGAGTACCGGCCTATAAACTGAAAGGTCACTGGTTCAATTCCCTGTCAGGGCATGTGCCTGAGTTGCTGGCCAGATCCCCCCAGTAGGGGGCACGTGAGAGACAACCTACCGATGTATCACACATCGATGTTTCTCTCCCTCTTTCCCTCTCATTCCCTCTCTAAAAATAAATAAATAAAATCTTTTTTTAAAAAAACATGCCAAGAAAAGCACTTGGTCTTTTCCAGTAAGTAGCATTAGTTTCAGGCTCAGACATTTATAACAGTTATAAATGCAAATGTTCAGTGAGACCCACATAGGATGCGGGGATATTCTTCATGGTGCTAGACTTCCAGGAAGGGGCACTGTCCCTTTGAGAGTCATGAGCCCAAGGCATTACAGATGTTCAGTGGGCTGACTCGGGGCAAAGCCACAATCTGCTCACGACATCCCTCGAGGCTGGTGTCAGAGAAGAGACTGCACCCTGCTATGATTATACAGCCAGCTGGAGTCCATGGAGCCATAGTGCCGTCCAGCGACTTCTCTCCAATTAACCCTTATCTTAGGTCCAGTGACATTACCCAAAGCTTGTCCACATCACATCCTGAACCAGAATATCCTTTGGCCTTAGTTCAGCCTCGGGGTTCACCTGGAATATATCCTAGTCTTCTCTTCTGTGCTCACGGAACCTCAGTTTATTCATATATAAGATGGGGAAGGGTTTAGCATCTGCCTCAAAAAGAATTGTTGTGAGAAGTGAATGATGTAATAATAATGTAAATGTAATATGATAAGACAAGTTGGGCATGTAGTCAGTGCGCAGTAAATGTAGTAGCAGTTGCCTTTTGTTGTCATTTAAAAGGTAGATGTTGGGACTGCAGGACACCTGGCCTCTTACCATATCGGTCACCCTGTGCTCCTGGAGCTCCTGTTCCGTTTTCCCATTACAAGACACGTTGCTTATGTTCTGGAGATGAAGTCCTGGGTTCAAGCCCCTGCTCCATCTGTTACTAGCTCTGTACATCTGCCCTTTCTGTACCCTACCAGGACAAGAAGAGTTCGCATCTCACAGGGTGGCTTAGAGGGGAACAGGAGATAATATTTGTAGATTTCTTGGGATAATGCCTGGGTCAGTAAATGTCAGCTCGTAGGACTTCCCCTTTCTGCTTACATTTGAGGCTCACAGATGGGAAAAGGCAGTGTTCGCTGCTTGGCATCTCTGGCAGTAACTGTCTTGTGTCCATCGAGGATAGCCGGGGCCGAGCACGCCCTCTCCGGCGCTGACCGTTCATTTGCTCGTTCGTTCATGAGGGATGCTCATCCCAGCTGCTGACCTGCCAGGCACCTTTCTAGGCCCTGGGGAAGCCCTGGGCAAGACAAAAAGGAACCCTGTTCACGGGAGGTTGCGTGTTATTGTGGGAGAGAAACTCAGTACTCCTTTGACACCGTCTCCTTCTGCCGCTCCCCACACTTGGCTCCCGCCATGCTGCCTCTCCTGCTATTACTTGGACACACCTGTTTAAAGCCATGAGTCCTCCATCTCCAAACGACAGCCTCACTCAACCCTTCCCCTGCCTGTTCTTCTCCATAGTGTTAACCGCCATCTGACCTACAATGATTTTTGCTCATTTTCTTATAATTTTCCGTCTCTGTTCATGAGGATAGAAGTTCCTCAAGGGTTGTCTTGTCTGTCGGTTAATTCTCTGCTTTTTATCCTATACCTAGAATCATGCCTGGCATTTGCTAGGCATTGAGTAAATATTTGTTGCTGGATGAAATAAATAATTTTTGGGAGATACTAAGTGTTTTGAAGACAACTGACCTAGAGTAGTGGTTATCAACAGGAGTTGGCGAGGAATTTCGTGCCCCAAGGGATGTTGGCAGTGTCTGGAGCCCTTTTTGGTTGGGGCAGCGGGGCTGTTGCTCCTAGCACCTGGTGGGTGGAGTCCAGGGATGCTGCTAAACATCCTGCAACACACAAGAGAGTCCCCTACATCAAAGAATTATCCAGCCCAAAATGTCAGTACCTCTGAGTTTGAGAAACCCTGACACAACATGGTATGCCAGGGAGCACATGAAGGAATTGGCCTCCTCTCTAAAGAATGTTCCTTTAGGGAAGGGTTCTTTGAGCCAAAGACCCAAAGGAAGGGAAGTTGGCAGTCATGCTAAGATCTAGAGTGACGGCATTCCCAACAGAGGACAGCAGGTGCAGAGGCCCCTGAGCGGGACTGCGCCTGGACGTCCAGGCTCCCCTCACACAGCCCCCCCCGCCCCGGCCAAACAGGCCGCCCCAGCGTCGCATGATTAGCCCCACTGTGGGCCATTCCTGGCCCTGCGGGCTACGTCCCCCTCACCTACAGCCTGGTTATGCTCGAACCAGGTTCTCCGAGCGTTCAGATTGAGAATGCCAGCGGATTCTTCCCTCTGTGCCCTGAGGGCCACGCGTCAGAGCCATGCATGTGGCTTCTGTTCTGCTTTATCTCTGGGGTTTATAAAGGTCCCCACCAGCCCCAAGTGAATCACGGCAAAACGCAGCTCCCTGGAAAGGGAGCTGGCCAGGGCCGGCCAGGGCTCACTCTCCAGACCCAGGCACACAGCCCCTGGTCTTCCCTGCGGACTCCTGCTCGGCCACGCTGGCCCCCCGACTGTGGCCCGGGCACATTCCCTCCCCTGGACCCAGGCCCTCTGCCTGGGCCGCCAGCTGCCCGTGGCTCAGCCCGTGTCATCTCCTCCCAGTGGGCTTCCCCGACACTCTCAGCCGAAATAGCACTCTCGACGCCTTGCTCTGGCTTATTTTTCTTCGCTGTACTTTGTCAGTGTTACGTTATACATGTTTTTGATTATTCGCCTGCTGCCTCATGTGGTAGGCAGAATGGCCCCCAAAAGATATCTGTGCCCAAATCCCTGCAATTTGTGATTATGTTACATTACATAGCAAAGGAGACTTTCCAGCTGTAATTACAGACCTTGAAACAGGGAGATTATCCTGGATTATCTGATGGGCCTGGTCTAATCACAGGAGCCCTGAAAAGCTGAGAACTTCCTCCACATGGAACAGAACAGATACTACAGAAGGGGATTCAGGAGATTTGAGGCGGGAGGAGTTATTATGCCATCGCTGGTTTGAAGATGGAGAGGACAGAATGACAGGGAATGCAGGTGGCGGTTAGGAGCTAAGAGGCTCCCAGCTGACAGCCGGCAGGGGAGACGGGATCTCAGTCCTGCAACCGTAAGGGAGCTGAATTCTGCCAACAACCCGATGAGGATGGAAGTGCAATAGATGCTCCCCCGATAAGAGTCAAGGTGGCCAACACGCTGACTTTAGCCTTGTGAGATCCTAAACAGAGAACCCAGCCTTCAACCCATACAGCTGCAAAATAATGAATGTATATGTTTTAAACTACCAAGGCCACTTGTTACAGCAGCAATAGGAAACGCATACCTCTGTCTTTCCCCACAAGAGTGCAAACAGCTTGAGGGCTGGGGTCTTGATCCGTTCATTCCTAGGTCCCCGTCCAGGACGTGGAGAGCTCTCAGTAAATAACTGCTGAATGAAATACCTTCTCCCCATCACATTCCCCAAACTTCAGTGCTATTAGCAGTTTGCAGCATATTCTTGACTTTCCTCTTTCCACATACGTAATTAATCTCTTTCTCTGTATATATGCATCTCCTTTTTAATTGTTATGTGTGCATTTTACTTAAAAACAAAACGTTGGGTATCTCTCTACGTTGGTACATCAGGTTGTGTTCTCTTTTTTCTTTTTAAGGACTGTAGTGTTTCCATTTGCTGAATGTACCGTAATGTATGTATTTTATTTCCTGTTGGGGGATATGATCCTAAATCTTCCTGCCGTAGGAAAACTAATCTGGCGTTTATTCAGTGCACGGGTTCTTTGAAGACATATTTATGATGAGACGAGGCATCCGATTTTCTGGAGGTCTCTCAAGATCACAGTGCCCATCTCTTAGATTTGACTTGTGTGTTCACATGCATTAGCCCCCGTGACCCCCCACTGGACAGAGGAACCAGTGGAGGTGCAGAAAGTCTGATTTCATAGCGGGGCCAGGAAATGACAGAGCCCAGTGCTTAAGCCTCCATCCAGTCTCGCCTTGGAGCATCAGTGCTTGAGACTGGCAGAGCAGTTGCTGAGATCTGTCTCGGGGTTTATCCAACCCCTTCCCCAACACACAGGACTAGGCAGCCGTGCATCATCCTAGAAGCTGGTGCCGCCCACGGGATAGGTTAATGCCACCAGCCAACGTCCATTGGGCCTTTATTCTTGCCAAGCCCTATGCTAGGTGCTTTTCATACTTTTTGGATCCCTGAGTGCTGCTTACAATTTATTTTTTCTCTTTTTCAATTACAGTTGACATTCAGTATTATTTTATATTAGTTTCAGGTGTACCACACAGTGGTTAGGCATTTATATAATTTACAAAGTGATCCCCCACCTGGCACCATGCCTCAAAACAAATACCATATGATTTCACTTATATGTGGAGTCTAAAGAACAAAATAAGTGAGCAAACAAAACAGAAGGAGATTCATAGCTACAGAGAACAAACTGCGGGTTGCCAGATTTGGGGGTTGGGGGGAGATAGGGTACTGGGTGAGAAAGGTGAAGAGATTGAGGAGTATGGATTGGTAGTTACAGAATAGTCACAGGGATGTAAAGTACACCATAGGGAATATAGTCAATAATATCGTAATAACTATGCGTACTTTATCTGTTTAATTCTCACTTCATCCTTTGTAGGGTTTACATGATTAGTCAAACCTCTCATTTAGAATAGCACTTCAGAATCGTGGCTGCACATTGAAGTCACCAAGGGAAATTTGAAAAGCCACAGCTTTCGTGGATCCTCTCAAACCCATTAGAACCTCTGATTGGAGACCCCTCCACAGTGGTATCTAAAACCGCATGCAGGTGATTTCTTTCTACCAGGTATCCTGCCTGCTGGGAAGGAATTCTCCCTTGTCTTCCCAAAAGCTGCATCATAAAGACACCCATGGGCACCTTGGTACCTTTCTTTGTACCCTCTTTCTCTGTCCTTACCCCCTGCATCCTGCCATCCTCACCATCAGCTGACTCAGGGACTCCATGGCTGTTTGAGTTTGTGTACATTGTTCAGCAAAGGTATTTTGAGCAGCAGCTGTATGTTACGTCAGACCCCACGCTAGGCCGTCCGGACGCTGGGTGGGAACGGATCCAGGTGTCAGACAGACGGCTGTCGAGGAAGGCCCAGGATAATGCTCCCCAGATTCACCGATATCACTGCTTTTTTATGGCTGAATAATACTTCATTGTGTGTATTTCATCGTGTACATCCCCACCTTTCTTTACCCTTTCGTCCTTTGAAGGACGTGTAGGTTTTCATGTCTTGGCTATTGACACTGATGCTGCAGTGAACATCAGTGTGCAAATATTTCAAAAGATACCTACTCCTGTTCCTTCAGACTTACTGTGTTAACTGTGTGAGGTGATGGATGTGTTAATTATCTTGATCTTACTAATCATTCTACAATGTAGGTGCATACCAAGTCATCACATTGCACACTTTAAATATATATAATTACATGTGCCAATTACTCCTCAATAAAGTTAAATAAAATAAACCTAAAATAAGGATCTAGGAGGAAGTGCAAGAGATTATAATGCAGATGTGTGCAGATGGAGAAAGCTCTTGGGCTACGGGAAGAGGAGATACCAAGACGCGCTGCCGGTGGTTTATTTGTACCCTGTTGTTGGGATTATGACCCATTATCCTATACTTTCCTCAGGGCAGCCAGACCCCAGCACAAAATGCCAGTGGCACCAGAGAGACCAGCCCCCTAGCCTTTCCTTTCCCTTAAGAGCTATTCCTGTTATCCACCCTCCGTCCTTCCACACAGCCCCCACCGCCATCCCCCTCCGCCCTCAGTTGCTGGATCTCCTTTTAAATGCAGTTGACATTTCACCGCCCGCGGCTCAGATGTGTTTGAGTCGGAAAGGCACGGAGGACCCTGAGCGGGTCAGCAGAGACCCGTGGGACTGCTCCAGGTAGGGAGCCTCACCTCTAACAATCATCCAAGGGAAATCGCCTGTCTCAGCCCATAGCTGTTCCACAAGTCCAGCTGCACGTCTCGGGCCCACATGTGTTCGGTACAGACCACACGCCCAGTACAGTGCACAAGGGCTCATCTCGAGGCTTAACGGAGGCAACAAAAGAAGCAGAAACCATGGCCCTTGTCTTCAACAAACCTGGGATCAAGTTGGAGCTGCCAGGCAATGTACAGAAGGAAACGTCAAATTCTTAATCTTATCCGAAGCCCATTTCCTATCTTCCCAGTGAGCGTTTAGCTGTCTGAAGCAGGGATAAAATCTAGCCACCCCTGCTGTCGTTTGTGACAACAGCTGGGAGTGGTTTTCGCATTTCTGAACAATTGAGAAAAAAATAAAAAAACTAGCATATTTTGTGGCACATAAAAATAATAATGAAATTCGTACCTCAGTGTCCATTAAAGTTTGATTGGCACACGGCCGGACCACTCATTTTTGTGTTGGGGCTGCTCTGGGGCTACAGTGGCAGAAGCCGAGTGGTTGCAACAGACCTGTCGACCCACAAAACCAAAAATATATACTGCGTCCCTGTAGGAGCCAGTTTGTCAACATGGTGCGCAGCTTGGCAGCAGGGGCATGGTTTGGGCAATCCAGCAGACCTGGCTTGGGTAGGGCCTTGCCCGTGCCACTTAGCGTCCCACATCCAGAAAACGGAAGTAATAACACGTCCTTACTAGGCCGTTGTGAAGATTAAGTAAGCTGCTATAAATATAACTTAAAGCCCAGGGATCCAGAACTAGAATAGAGGCTCATAAATATTGGTTGCCCCACCCCCCACCTCCTGTCTGCTCCTCTCTCCAAATAGGACTTGTAGGACTGAATGGTGTGTCCCTAATTCTGTGGTTTAACTTGGATAACTGGGACAAAAGGAGCTCCCGGTCGCCTTTATTAATCGCCCAGTGTTTCTTAGAGAAACACTTGCATTATCTCACTGCCTCTCTCCATGGCCCCGCATGGCTCTTTCCAACACGTAGGGATGGTCCCTGCTCAATCCCATTTATAAGGAAGCCTCTCCCATGAATAGGGCATCCTGCGGCTTTCCCCAGAGCAGGCTGGCAGAGGGAAGAGAGGCCCATGTATTAGCCCGGTTCAGACCCCAAAGGGTTACCATGCCTACCAGAGCTACCTTTTGGTAGTTAGAGGCCTTTGTGTGCCCCGGGAATAACGTTAATAGTCCCGGCTAACATTTATGGAGCACTCATTGTGAGTGTGATATTTCGGATGGATTACTATTTTGTTCAACTTTCACAGCAGTCTAGGAGGCAGGCCGCCGGCAGTGGGTCAGCTGGCTTGGGACCTCAGCACTTACAGCTGACTGAGCTGGAGTCCTTCCCTCATCTCCCCAACCCCCCCGCCCCACCGCCCCTGCACTGTCCAGGGTGGTGAGAGCCCTCGCCTCCTGCAGCCTGTACTCAAATGTCACCGTTTCAGAGAAGCCTTTGCCAACTGTGCCCTTAAGATTTCAACAGGTTCTGCCCTGGCCGGTGCGGCTCAGTTGGTTGGAGCATTGTCCCACACACCAAAGTGATGCAGGTTTGATTCCCGGTCAGGGCACATCCTAGGTCGCAGGTTCGATCCTCGGTTGGGGCGCCTAACAAGAGGCAACCGACTGATGTTTCTCCCTCGCACACTGATTTTTCGTCCTTTCTCTCACCGAAAGCAATGAAAGAAATGTCCTCGGGTGAGGATAAAAAAAGAGTAAAATTTCAACAGGCTTCCCCGCCTTACTTTATCGTCTCCTCTTCTGTTAGCTCCATAAGGACAAGGGCTTCGGGTTTCAGGATGGGTTCTGGTGCTGAGGGGATTCTGAACAGATACTGGTTGAATGAAAAAACAAACATATTACCATAATCATTCTATAGAATCGGAAAGGGAAGTTTACAGAAATTCAGGAACGTGCCCCGGGTTACGTGGAAAACAGGTAATGGATCCAGAATTAACGTGCGTCTTAGACCTCCCAGTCTTTACAATGCTACCCTGACAGCACTCGGCCCCGTTCGAAGCCTTCTCTATGAGGGCGGTGGTGCCAGGAGCTAAGGAGACAGAACTGCCTGCTCCTTCTGTTAAAATGTTCCCTTGAAGTTGGCCTCAGTGCAACAGGGATTCGGCGAAGACGGGCCACCTCCAGCCTCTCCACTGCTCGAGGCACTGGGCACGTGGACATGCATCTGCCCAGAGTTCGCTCAGTTCAGTACCAGGGCAGGGTTAACACTTATCTTGGGCAGATCAGCTGTGAATCACAGACTGTTTTGGAAGCTGCGGGTACGAAGTCAGTAGACACATGCCGCCCTCTGGGAGCTCACAGTTTGGTGGCTCAAAGTATCTACAATAGCTGTAAGTCCTAAGGCCGTCGAAGGTGTAGGCCGGGTTGCCTGGTGCTGTCCGCAGCCCGTTTTCTGCGCTGTGTGTCTACTTCATCTCATCGACAGAGGTATTGCAGAATGCTCAGGGTTGGGCGCCGGATGACACTGGGTTTGAATCTGGGTTTCTACTTCCGTCCTTAGTTCCTCACTCAGCCTTCCTGGGATGCTGTAAGGGGAAGAGGTAATGGACGCGCCCAGCGCAGTGTGAAGGACCTGGGAGGGGCCCAGTAGTCAGCTGCTGCCACCTGTAGGTATCGGTGTCGTCGTTTATTATCATCACCCAGCTTGTGGGCTTTGACTTCAGTGCCTACAGGTGAATAGAAAGAACCTAGTTTGCGTTTAAAAATGTACCCCAAGTTATAACAACAGTTTGTTATTTGATCAAGACAAACCTCTGTGGTAGTCCCTCAGCTGAGTGTTTTGTTTCGTTTAATTGTTGCAACAGTGGTAGGAGTCATTACTAATACTCATTTTGCAGAGAAGCACACTGAACCACAGAGTACTCGCCGGGTCACCTGCCCGAGGCAGACTGATGCGAAGGCCCTTCCCCTTAATCTTCATGCTCGGCCTCCAGGTAACCCATTGTGGGACTCAGGAGGTGACTGTATCCTTGCTGTTATTCTCAAACCAGTCAGGGAAGCAACAAAAAGTACTGGAGCTGGAGTCAAGAGACTTGCGTTCTAGTCCTAATTGTGCCACCGAATAAGCCTCCTAACCTTAGACACTGAGCCCACTTCTCTGAGTCTTGGTCTCCCCTTGTGTGAAATGCAGAGATTGCCCTGAAGGATGGTGGGGGGTCCTTCTCCTTCCGTGGACCTCTGCCTCTTCTGGGGGCTGGCTCAGCATTCCGCCGGGGGTGAGCCAGAGTCCGCACACCATGCCAGGGGAATCGGAAAGACCTTGGTCAACATCCAGCTCCACCTCTCACGGTTTGACCACCCTGAACATCGGCGACCTTACTGCAATACCGTATTCTGCCGTGTATAGTCACTCCCGTATATAATGCTCGCCCATACCCTTGACCCAAACCTTCAGGAAGAAAACCTTTGTTTCAATGTTTTAATTCAGTTTTTATTTATTTATATTTAGAAACAAAACCAATTATCATATTCCAGGGTATTATTTTGTATATGTATAATGTTATTGCTTTCTAGAGTTACACTGCTAATGCATAAGCATAAATGAAAGAATTAAAAACATATAGATACGGAATTAGTACTACCTGTGTATAATGCGCATCCTCATTTTTTTTCTCAAAAATTTGGCAAAAAAGTACATACGATGCACAGCAAAATATGGTATGCATAATTACTTCAATGTTATAGGACAGTCCAAGGGATTAAATGAAATAAACACATGATAGGATTCCATTAAGAAATGGATGTCATCAGATAATACCAGGTATTTTGACAGAGGGACCATTGCCAGGTCGGCGGGCAGCACAGAAGGTATGAACGAGGATGCCAAGGCCCAGAGACAGACAGAGCACTGAGCGGCCGCCAGCTCTGGGCCAAGAGCTACGTGTCAGCTTGGCGAGGCTGCTGCAGCAAAGCACCGAAGACTGGGCGGCTTAGACAGGAGAAACTAATTTCCTCACAAGTCTGGTGGCTGGGAGTCCAAGGTCAAGACATCCACAGGGTTGATTTCCTTTGATACCTCTCTCCTTCACTGGTAAGGTGGCTGGTATCTCCCTGTGCTTTTGCAGGTTGTCCCATTGTACCTGTCCGTCTAAATTTTCCTCTTATCAGGACACCAGTCCTACTGGAGTAGGGCTTACCCTAATGACCGCCTTTTAACTTAACACCTCGTGAAAGACACCGTCTTCGAATTCAGTCACCTTCCGAAATCCAGGTTGAGTGGGTTACGATTTCAACGTAAGAATTTCAGGGAACACAGTTCAGCCGGTGACAAGATCCAAAGGGAAGAGAGAATACTGCCGGAAGCCAGTGGGAGCCAGAACCATGGAGGTGGCTACCTCAGAGGCAGAAGTGGGAGAGGACACGGGCACTGTCGGAAACCCTGCCAACCTCAAGTGTGCCAGGGAGGGCACAAGTCCCCTTTCCTCCCACCCTCCAGTCTGTGGCCAGTGCTTCCAACCAGGAAGAAACCACTAGCACCAGGGATCTCATGCGATTCCACCTGAAAGTGTGGGTCTCCTGGGGCACAGAGGGTGGTAGAGAAGGGCAGATTGTGGACCTGGCGTGGATAAACTGAGAAGACCCAGCATGACACTGGGCACGTAAGGGGCACTCCTCAAGCATTAGTTCTGTCTGGGGGGGGGGGGGGGGGCGTGGCCGAAGGGTGAGGGGTGAAAGCAGAGAGGAAGGCTGTGAGCTGTGCACACCGCAGTGGTGGTTTTTGCTGGGCACGCTTTTCCTCAGAGCGTGTGAATGAGCGAAAAACGAAAAGATGCATAGTGTGCCCTTCCACGCGGGCCTGCTCTGTTTATGTTAGAAATTGCAAAAGACTTCGTGCCCTGTCTGCAGTCCATTAGCTCAGTGCTCGGTCAGGGTCTAGCACATGGGCGACTGATCAGAACTACTCGGCCATCCACGCCTTCTCACCCTTCTTGGTAAGCAAATGAGACGTCATCTTGTGCAGCAAAGCATCCAGCCAGAAAGGGAGGGAGAGGCAGGCTCGTTATTTGTAAAAAAAAAAAAAATTAAACTCTCTGTGTGAACAAACTGGTCAGCAGATCCCACTTCTGTCCGGAGAGTAGTTATTTCTCCGAGCCTGACAGAAAGTCCGTGGGGCTCCGTACCCCCACGCGGGCTACGTGGGCTGTGCTTGCCTCTTGCATCAACTTCTGGCTTTTCTAAGCATTATCATCTCCATTTTGTTCAGTGGCAATTTTAAGACCAAAGTCTCGATCTCTTACGTATTTTTCCCCCTCCGCAGCTCCTGGCACTTTCTTCTTACGGGAAGAGAAAGGCAGGAGAGTCTCTAATAACTAACTCCGTTGACTGCAGTGGCCTGGGCGTGGCCAGAATGTCTTTGTTCAGTGTCTGCGAACGTGCACTTTTTGAGGGACTGACTGTGAAAGGCTGTCTTGTCTCAGAGGCAGTCGTGTAGGAGACTCACCTCCTGCTGGGCGTCCTGGGCAGGGAGAGAGCCGAAACCACAGCCCGTGAGCGTCGTTTCTGCCTTAGCTTTGTCGTATCACCTGCTGTCTACAATGAGCAAAATCAGTTGCCTTTATGATTCCATGATTACCTGAAATCCTGTACAAACCTCTAAAATGTCAATCATAAGTTTGGCTCAAGATGATAGCCCAGGATGCTTGGGAGCAAGTTAGTCTTGTGTGTTTCTTTGAGGCGAAGCAAGTGGACTTGGAGTCTTGGTGCTGTGTAGCCTCCTGGGACTGCTGAATGAGGTACCACAAACTGAGTGATTAACAGTTTATTCTTTCACAGTTCTGGAGGCTAGAAGTCCACAGTCAAACTGCCAGCTGGGCAATGCCCCCTCGGCTGTCTCTAAGCCCTGATCCGTCCTCGCCTCTTCCAGCTTCCGGTAGCCCCAGGTGTTCCCTCACTGTGGTAGCATCACTCCAATGTGTGCCCCCCTCTTCAGGTGGCCTTTCTCCCTCTGCATCTGCTTCTATCTCTTCTCCTCTGCTTGTGAGGACAGCAGACTAATTTAGTATGGTTCATCCTAACTTGATCACATCTGCAAAACCTGTTTCCAAATAGGGTCCCATTCACAGGTACTGGGCGTGGGGCTTGAACATACCTTTTTTGTGGTACCCAATTCGACCCACAACAGCACCGTTCCTCGACTTGTTTGCGTAGCATCTCCGGTCAAGAGGGACTATATTTACAGTAGAATTCCCTCACGTCAGCACAGTTGACTGGGAGTTATCCCCCACATTTGGTAAATGAGCCTAGAAAGAAGAAAAACTGGAATGAGTTTAAACAGATTGTTTAGAGAGAAGTGGAGAGTTGGAGGAGGAAGAGAAATGAAGCCCAGGGGAAAGGTCGGGGCGCCCCGGATCCCTGAACTTTGTTTCCTTTGTGCTGGTTATGTTCCTTTGAGCCACCCACGTAGCCTTTCTGAGCCTCAGTTTCCTCAGGGTGAGGTATGAATTTGATAACCTTTGAGGTTTCTCCTAGCTTAATATTCTTTGATTCTATTAAAAAAAAAAAAATCTAGCAAAGTGGGCAGTGGGCCACGTGCACCCAGGGAAGTGCAATAACATCGAGCACTGGGTTTCTGCCCGATAAATACATAAATAACTCCTACCAACAGGCAAGAGAACCCAAAAGAAAAATGAGCACGAGACGTGAACAGGCCCTTCCTAAAAGAGGGCACCCACGTGGGCAGGTGACATCCGAAAAGGTGCTGAGCTTCCTCAGTCTTCACAAATGCAAATTACAGTCCCTGACGTGATACCACTACATACCCACCAGAAGGTCTGAAACACACAAAGGCAGGCAGTGCCCGTCATCTGTGGGAGTGGGGATTGACGGGCACTCACGCGCGACCAGCAGGGCATGCGCAGGAGGAAGCGCTCTGCAAGACCCGTCTAAGCCGAACGTGCGCACTCCCCGTGACCCAGAAACCCTGCGCCTAGGTATGCGCCCAGCAGAAAGGCGTGCATAGGACACCGAAGGGCATGTTCCATTATGGTTATAAGGGTGTTCAAGCTGGAAACAGCCCCAGTGTCCATCAGCAATGTAATGGGCGACGAGGGCACGATATACTCATATTATAGGTTATTGCACAGCATTGAGCGAAAAAAATTACAACCCCATGCAATAATGTGAATGGATTTCACAGACATGGTGTTGAGCCAAAAGGCCATTTGATTTATGTAAAATGTAGAAACTGATTAAACTCCGGCCTAAGAATGTGGGATAACAGCAGAATAATGGGCGTATGGGTGACCCTAAGGGGGCTGGGAGAGGGGCCCTACTCTGTTAGTGATGTCGTTTCTTGATCTGGGTTCTAGTTACAACAGTGAGTTCGCTTTGTAAGAATTCATCCAGCCATGCACTTACAATCTGGGTACTTTTCTGGATGTATATTATACGTCTGCCTATAGAAGCACAAAAATAAAAATATTCTGCATGTCTTGGTTAAAAAGTGTTTGCCAGCTACCGAGCCCCTTGTGCTCTCAGGCCTGTCATGACCTTGGCCAAACACATTCTGTCCAGTGAAAGGAGAGGAAGGGCCAAGTTTTGTTCCCTTGAAGGACTACGCCCCGTGACGTGAGATCTGACCCCACCCTCCTTTTGAACCAGCCCCGTCTGCCCATAGCACACCTCCCTGTTTGAGCACCCACAGCACCTCCAGACTTGAGAGTAGGGATCACTGCCTTCATCTCTGCAGATCTGTGGCCTGGCACCTAGACGTTGCTCAGACGACACTGAATGAATGAATAAATGAATGAGTGAGTGACCGCCAGTCTTTTATGAAGTTTGAACAGCCGTTTGTACTTCATCCACCCACACTTTCAGAAATCCCAGAACAGTCTAGGAAAGCTTCAGGTGGAAGGATTTCCGTTTGTTCTCTCTGACAAAGAGCTTTGGGAAGGAAAAAAAAGAGTTTTAAAGGCAAAAAAGTAGAACGTTTAATTTATGTGATCAAAAGCGAGTCCCAAGTGAAATCAGCAGGGATTTTAAATTAAGTGGTTTTTAATAAACTCACCTTTTATGGGGTCATGCGTGAGAAGAGAACTCTGGAGCTTCAAAGCAGAAGAGAGCCACGGTTATGAGGCTCATTCTCAGAAGCCCTTCCAGGACGGGAGCCGCCGGCATGTGCCCCGGGGCCTCCTGTGCTGCCCCCCGCTCAGTGCCTGCCTGCGGTCCCTCTTGTACAAACCAACCAAGCCACAGGAAAGGCTGAAGGACTAAGGGACAAGTCTTCATTTCCACGGGTCAGCCCTTGCAGCGCAGGTAGAGCTGAGAAAATGCAGGCAAAGCCAGTGAGGACTCAGAGCGAAGGGAGAGGAAATATCTGACCAGATTCCTGGGAGACAGAGGGATCAGGCACGGCTGATACTGCCGACCCTTTAACTTTATTGGGCCGCCGTTCCCTAAACTTAATTAACTTCGTTAACCCTGCTTCCCATAACACCTATTAGCATCCTGCAAAATACCTTGTCACACGCCATGGGAAACACTGAGTTTAAGAATAAAAGGTTTAATCAGAAACCTGCTCTGAACTCGTCCAAAGGAGGCGCCTCGCCACTTTGGACCTCACTTTCTCCTGAAGCACATGGTCTGAACTGACCGAGCCAGTTCTTGCTGTATTCTTTAGCTTGGCTGAAGAATGAAAGCGGGCAGCTTGGGAAGGAAGGAAGGAAGGAAGGGGAGGGGGAGGGGGAGGGGGAGGAGGAGGGAGGGAGGGTGGCAGAACCTCCCCTTAAACAGGTTTTCATAATGGAAACTTAAGGCGTTTCCTGTGCCGAAAAGCTTTAAGGGTTCTCCTCACTGGCACGAGGTGGCGGGACACATGCTGAGAAGTTAGTCAGTGGTTTCAGATGCAGGCAGAGGAGGATCCGGGCCATGCAGGAGGGCACGGTGACATCAGTGAGCTCTCAAACAGTGTGCTGATTTAAGCCTTCCTTCACACCAGCCGGCTACCCGTGCTCACATATACCGGGTTGGACCTCATCTTCCACGTCCTGCTTCAACCTCACACGGGACCGCCCTGCCCTTCCTGGCCTCATATGCTTGGTCTCCTCCTGACCCATGTCTTTTACAAGGCAGTCTCGTTATGGCCTGTGATCTTCTCCAAGCCCTTTAAACATTTACTTTCTGTTCTTCCAGGAGCTACCTGACTTGTTTTGGCTCTAAGGCGTTGACGCAACTAGGTCTCGCCATATTTAATAATAAGCATGTCCACAGACATGCACACGCACCAGAAGGCAGCATGCATGGCTGGAAGACCACAGGTCAAAGAGCAGCACCGCTTTGGCCACTCCCGAGCCACGAGTGAGCCTCGGTTCCTTCATCTGTAAAACGGAGATAACTCCATCTCCCTTGCAGGTTTGTCATAAGCACCTGAGGCCATCTAAGTAAAGCACCTTATTTCTGGTATATAATAGTTGCTCGATAAGTGGTAGGTATTTATCAGCATTGTCATTTTTGGTCTGTTCTCCGTTTTGTAGTTGCATTGGTAAAAATCAGTATTTGGCTCATTAAAAAAAAAAGCATGAGCTCTGCCTCCTCTCTGCAGAGACGTCCACCTTTCTTTGCCTGCCACCTTGGCCTCTGAGATCTTGCCCCATATTCATTTAGGGAAGGAGAAACATTGCCCTCTGATCCACAGATGAAACACACTACCACCGGACCAGATGTTCACAGGAGAAACCTTTGATTTTTAATGTATTTATTCATTTATTTATTTAGTGTTGGTCTGTTACATTCCCAGCACAACACTGAACATAAAACCCCACCGGCCCCACGCGTCTCAGCCAGCCCCGCCGGGGGCGCCCGTCAAATCGCAGACCTGCTGCCTCTCTGCCGAGTGCCGGCCTCAGAGCGAAGGGCGCGCCCCACCAGCTCCGGGCTCCGCCAACACGTGCGGACGTGGGCGGATCATGCCGCAGCAAATGCCAGGCAAAGACCAAAGTCAAGCTTCTTGGCACCACCATCCTCCTGACAGCAGGCAAGCAGTGTCAAAGTCTGCCTTCGGGGCATGTGCTCCAAAGCCAAATCTGTTTCGTTCCAGCTTGAAAGGGTCCAATTTCAAAAGGAGCCATTTTTATCATTTTAACCAGTGTCCACTTAAAGAGCGTGCTCCCGCTCTTACAGGCAAGCACCTAAGTTGTATCAGTTCTCCTGGGAATTAGGCGAGTTGAGTAAGTGATTATGAGGCACCTTAATGAGGAAATGTATAGCCTCGGTAACTGTTATTTATAAGCTTTTATGTGCTACTTCGTATTTTCAAAGCCCTTGACAGTCAGAATTAGGGCGTCTCCCCAGCACCACAGGAGCGAGGTCAGTAAATAAAGCTGCCTTCTCTGGGAGATGTCGTTTTGCGGTTCTGGTACAGGGAGGGTGCAAACTCTTAACCTTCGAAGAAGCGAGCAGACTCTGTGAGAAGCCCGTGTCCGTGTGACCATAGTTAACAGCCCAAACAGGCTCCTTGACTGCTTAAGAACATAATGTATGCACATCATTTCCCTTGTGGCGGATTTTCTTTCCTTTCATATTTTTTTCTTCCTGCGGGTGACATTCCTTAGTTGACACTTACAGTGGCCCCAGGGGATGTCATAATTACACTGGTCGTGACACCATAAACTGACGGAAAGCAAAGAGAATATGGACTATGGCAACATTTCCAAATCTTTTAAGCATCCAGGGCCATGCCCCACGTAGGCTTTTCAAGATTTTTGGACAGATAAGTGAATGCGTAACAGTAAATAAACTGCTAAGTACATACCTTGATGGTCAGTTGATATTTGTTGAGTCGGCAATGTTAAGTACTGTCCCTACTGTATAGCAGATACTTTTTTCTTTTTTCTCTTTTTTACATCATGGGATTGTCACTTCGAAGTAGGAAACAGAAGATCACGCCATATACCAGGTCACTGAAGAAACAGTTTTGCATCCTTGTAATCGTGTCCAAATTAAATTGGGATGGCCCCGTATCACAAATAAGGGACTGGGGCCCAGTGACTTCACTCAAGAGATAGGCTAGTAAGCGATAGTGTCAGGACTGAACCTGACACCTGAGCTTCCAAGTGCACCGCTGTTTTCATGTTACCTACAGCTCCCTCTTCTGTGATAGCTACAGAATGCCCGTGCTCCAGGATCCACTCCACTACCTCAGCCTGTGGACGCGAGGGTCTTTACTGTACAGGTAACCTGTGGTTAATGATAAATTCATGGGAAAGGCAAACGTTTTCACCCAGGCTAGGCAACTCGAGGCAGCCTCTTTTTGATTTTCCTTCTTGGGAGAAGAGGGAGAACTGGATTATTACTGCTTATGGCCTGCTGTTCCAATGTGGTGGGACATCATTGCTATCTGCTAGGCATTCAGGGCACTGGAGGGACCAGCCTGTCTGGCTTGACCTTCACGTGAGTGATCCTGTGCGCCCTCTGTGTTTCGGGTCAGACATCATTGATTTCAGGAAGCTTTTCCCACATGCTCCCCCCAACACTCAGCTCACAGTGGGTCATTTTGCCTGTGCCAGCCGCTGTGGTTCTGAGCGCATCGCGGATGTGTCACCGCGTTTTGCATTTTCCGGGTTACTCACCTCCATTCCCTAGTAGGCCTTACTCCCTGAGAACAAGGGTTGTGCTTTACAAACTGCTAAGTCCCTGGTTAACCCAGTGCATAAAACCGAAGGAGGTGCTCAAACCCACTTCTAAAGTGGATTGTGGAAGAAACGACTTCTGAATGAGGACATGGGTTTGAGGCCACATAGGGTCCCCGATGGTTTCTTCGACATGTCAAGGGCAGCTCACCTACAGCCAGGTGGTAGGTCCTGGGGACCCTGATTCCCATGAGCTCGTGTTGGCCAAGTACCCATTTGGCATTTATGTTTAGCATGAAGCAGTCTTTCAAAATATCAACACACAGAAGAAATCTACCCTATACGCCCTGTTGGCACGGGAATACAGTCTTCGTTCTGATGTCTTAGGACGCAGACCCCTTAGCAGACAGGACAGTGAGAGCCTCTTGCTAAGCACCGGCCAGCACTCTGACATTGGAAAAACCACCTCACTTCTTAGCACCTCAGTCCCTACACCTGTCCAAAGGCCATGATGACGACTGGCCTGCCTTCTTTCTAAGGATGCTGTCCGTCGGAAGGGACAAAGAATGAGGAAGCTGAGAGTGAATTTTAGGAGCTTTGCGACATGTTTGCTCATGACTTTTTGTGTTCATTTTGATTCTGATTCTTGGTTGAACCAGGGAGCGGAGAGTGGTATATTTAGCTGAGGGAACCAGGCTGAGTACTAGCTTGTCAAGTTCGCAAAGAGAGGTGGTTACATTGCTACTTGTCCTGCCGTTTTGCCGGAAGGAATGGTCTGATGAAAGGGGGAAGAAAAGTAAATTTTGGCAAGACTCAGGTGGGCTGGCACGCAAGTCTGAGAAGCTGTGGCTTGTTGTTTAGACCGCCTGAGATACCAGGGACCTTTGATCCTATGAAGTGACCTGACAAAGCAACGTTTCAGGTTGGCTTTTCTGAAACACATTCAGCCATGCTCACTCCCTTGCTCAGAATCCTTCCCTAGCTCCCAGTTTCCCTCAGCAGGACTTTCCAAGGAGTGTGGCACACGTGGGTGACAGATGTGCCAGGATAGTGATCTCTTCAGCCAAGGGGGCACCTGAATGGGACTTGAGGCAGCTGGTACCCCTGGATCAGTCCTTCTAGCCACAAGCAACTCCCTCTCTGTGCCCCAGTGAGGAATGAGGATATCAGTTTCTATTTAGGAAGTGATGTGAAAATGGTTGGAAAATTCCTCTTTTGCATAGGTACGAGGCCCTTCGCCATTTATTCCCGGCTTGCTTGTTCAGGTTCACACCATGGCATTAGCCCCAAAGCACACTGTGTAAACCGTCTAGCCATCGCACACTGTGGGCCCGGGGTGGCCCAATAGCACCACACTGCCTTTGTCCGTGTTTCCCACATCCCCACCGGTCTACCTGGCCAGATCCCGGCCCTGCCTAGGCCTCCCTCTGTGTTTTCTTCATAAGCATGGCACATTTCAGTGTCCTCAGTCATTGCATTGAATCGTAACAGTGTGCACGTCTTCCACAAAAGACCTGGGCAAAGATCAAATGTTACACATCCAGAAAATACATGCTTAACTAATACTTCGAGTGAAACCCATGAGATTAGAAAAAGCAGCGAAGAAACACAAGTACAAGTCAATTTCAGTTAGTCTGCACATAATAGGTGCTCAGTTTAAATAAATAAATAAAAAAGTTGAGCCCTGGCTGGTATAGCTCAGTGGATTGAGTATTGGCCTGCGAACCAAAGGGTCGCCGGTTCGATTCCCCAGTCAGTGCACATGCCTGGGTTGCAGGCTGGGTCCCCAGTAGGGGGCACACAAGAGGCAACCACACATTGATGTTTCTCTCCCTCTCTTTCTCCCTCCCTTCCCCTCTGTCTAAAAGTAAAATAAATAAAAAAAATTTTTTTAAGTTGAATAAATGAGTAAAAAAAGAGGTGAGGAAAGCCATTTAAAATGTAGAATCCGTGCAGCTCGGTGACGTCTGGAAAATAAGAGTGAAGGAAGACAGAGTAATTCCAGATGTTTCAAGACAAAGTAGCACCATCAACACAGCAACCCTCACACTACTTGGGAGGCTGTGCCCCAGCTAAGCTCTCAGACATGTGCCCACCAGACAGGTGCCCAGTGAACTGGGATTAGGATGTTTATTGCAGCGTTGTTTATAATGGCAGAAACCTAGGAAACGGACAAGTGTCCTTCACTGGGGGACTACAGAAACAAACCCTGGTGTGTTTATATGATGAAGAAAGGGATTACAATGAATAAACTAGATACTGAAATCTTAACATGGCTAAATCTTAAAGGTATAATGTTGGGTGAAAGGTACATTAGAATAGCATATGTTCACTATAAAGCACTCTAAAATGCCGTATGTTGTTTGTTAATATGTGCATAGGGAATAAAATATAAACATGCGCATGGACATGAAACCCGCCCTCCTCAGGATGCTGGTTACGCTGAGAGAAGAAAGTGCTAGAATGAAATGGAGGAGCTTCTGATTTGTCGATAATGCTTTATTATTGACAGCAAATGTGGCACTATAGTAGCATACATTAAAGCGGGGTGGTGGGTATTTGTTATGTTCGTGTCTGTACTTTTCCTATGGTTTGAAATAGTCCACGCTCTTAAAAATTAAATTAAAACCACACCGGAGAAAAGGCTGGGTAGCTGGGAGGATGAGCCGCATTTCCATATTTAGTCTTCTGTTCTGGACACCCCCCGCTTTTCAACGAGCCTGGCAAACACAGTGGAGTCACATCTGCCACTCAGGACTCGCCAAGTCTTAACACCATTTAGAAGCATCAATTTCCAGTTCAGGCTGCAGAGACTGATAGCTCTACCATTGGCTTCTTTAGAAGCTTCAAAATGTGCATTAATATCTTTCAGCATTGTCTAGTGCCTCTACCGTCTCCCCATTTTTTTCTATCCAGCCTAATTAGAATTATTTTCTGCAATAAGAATTCATGAAATTCTCTTTCACATGTTTGACTGGAATCTCTTTTCTTGATTCCATCACTGTATTCTCTTGGTTTGTAATTTTGCATATTTCTTCCTTTTCTTTCCAAAAGAAGCAATCAAATAATACACTGTCGTGAATTTTAGTATTTTACTAAAATTGCTTTTGTATTTGGGGAATAATTATATAATATGCTAGGTGAAGCTAGCTCACACTGTCTTAGGAAAGCCAATTGGGCACATTTTTCCCAACTATAGGAAACAAAACACATCACATTGGTATCTTGAAATCAGCCATGGCAGGAGTATTTATACCATAGGAATGGGCAAAGCTACAAATCAGGTTTTTGCTTTTGTTTTTTTTCCATGAGGGCCGGTGATTCACCATTCACCAGGCTACCACTAGGGGGCATGGAAGTTTTCTGAGCTGTGCAGGGCAAGTAGCAGCTCCACTTTTTCAATGTAGAAACCAGTAGCCAAAAAAGGTCTTCGGCCTGAGTCACAAGGCCCCAAAGAGGCATCGCTGGGACCCTGGTCTCAGTGGTGTAGACGGAGAAGACACTGGCTTTGGAGTCAGGCAGATCTGAGTTTGAATCTGATATAGTTAATCTTGTACTGCGAATTGTTTAAGTGCCTATCTTAGCCCCTCACTTTTCCCACCTATAGAATAAGGATGGCAGTTTGTAACTTGTAGGGACCTTGTGAGTCTTAAGTAAAATAATATCCTCAAAAAAACTAACAAAGCACAAAGGAGATAAGCATTAGGCATAATTCACACTTCTGACTTACAAGTTCAGATCTCTGTGTAGATCCCATTATTCCCATAACTGCGTATGTATGTATTTTTTTTAATTTTGACTCTAACTGACCAAACACCTTTCACTAAATGGTGAATATACTTCTTTTTTCCCAAATACGTGCCACTGGAATAAGTGATAGTATCATGTTGACATTTATGTGTGATTTGGGGAATCAGATTCTTTCCGACGATCTTAAAAATGTATATACTGGGTGTCAACTAAGATCATTTTTCAACTGCCTGGCATTTTCTCTCCTGACCATTCTGCTGAGCTGTACATCCTGAGGAAGATGGATTTGGGAGCCCATGGGTGCTACAATTCCGTCCACCACATTAACTACAGTGGCCTCCAGGGAAATTCTCTTGGCTTTTGAGTGCCGGGCTCTGTGCTTCCTCTGCGTACTCTAACTGACCGGGTGCCGACGGCTGCTTCTGAGCCGTTCAGCTAAGCCAAAGCGTGCTTTTCTTTTTAGACTTTTATTCGTTAATTAATTTATTACTTTTACCTGAGTAATACATTTAGTTGTTTTAACATTTTTAAAAATATAAAAGGGTATGTAATGGCAATTTTCCTGGCTGCACAATCACCCATTTAGGCCTCTCACTGCCCATAAAAATCAACAACAACAACAAAAAAGAACAAGGTGTTGGAGAGGAGGAGGAAACAACCTCTTATTATCAGTTTCTTATGAAACCAAAGGCCCTCGGGGCTCCCTGAAGGCCCAGCACGAGCGCCGCCTTCCCCGTAGTTTACGCACGTGTCGACTGGGGTGGGCTTAAGACAACTGTTGAAATCGAGAACACCGACATGAGCCGAGGCTTAACCAGAGCAGAGACACAGAGGACTTGCTTTTTGTCTGTAAAGATAAATGGCGTGCATTGTCCAAACACCATCCAACAGCTAAACCTAGGTAGGTAATCATATCTCTGGGGAAAAACATAGCAGAAAACCTCATACTTGTAGGGACCGTATAACGTATCAGGTCAAGTGCTAGGCTCTTTGTCAGATTATTGTGGTAAGCTGTACGTAACATAAACACACCATTTTAACCATAGTTCAAAGCATACAGTTCAGTGGCGTTCGGTGCGGTCAACCTGTTGTGTGGCCGCCATCACTATCCATCTCCAGGAAGTGCCGGGCTCCTCAACCCATCTCACCAAGTGCTTACGACAGCCTTTGAGGTCTGTGTTAATGTTTCCCATTCCATCTGATGCGAGTGTGTGAGCAAGACTGTTTCAAGCCTCACACGGAGTAGCTGGTGGAGCCTGGGATTGAACCCACGTGTGTTCCTTTCCAACACAAGTGCAACGGGTGTGCCTGGCTCTCTGTCTCCCTGTTGTTTTTTCACCCTCCATCCTATGCTGTTCCCCAGGGGTGATCCTGCTGCTTCTGGATAAGCTGCGGAAGATGAAATGGGAGCAGATGTGGAGGCTGACCGCCGAGAGGGAGCTGATGGGCATGCTGTCCACGTCCTTAGCTGACCAGGTGAGTGGCCTAACTGTTCCTGAGGTCCCTGGTCCTGTGTCTCAGACGAGCTGGAAAGTCGATGGGTCTGCGTTATTTTCCTCCCTAACTGTGTGACTGCAAACACTTGGACAGCCCTGCCTTATACTGCCAGTCTAGGACACCAACTCAGTTCATGAGTTTACTTCCTTTGTGCATTCATTTGTTCGTTCAGCAGACTTTCACTGCACACTGTGTTTGCCAGGGACTGTGTTCAGAAGTAGGATTTCAGAGACAAATGAAGATATGCCGTCGCTGGCCCCCGAGAGCCCAGAGATTTTTGAAGCTGACTCATAAGTGAACGACAGTTTGGTGTGTTAAGAGGAGGTCGTCGTCTTCATCTCAGTGTGGAGAGCCCGCTGCCTGCCCCCTGAAGTTCCAAAATGCCACAGCAGACTTCCTGGCCGGCCTTTCTGGCAATAGAGTCCAACTTTTAAAGCGATACCTGTTTGCTTAGATCCTGTACTATGACCCTCTCTCCAAGGGGACATGCGTTTAAAGAGAAGGGGCAGACCGCCTGGCTAGGGAAACCAGCTCTTAACCCGGGCAGTCTGGAAAAGCCCACCAACCCCGCCAGACTATTAGCCTCCAATCATAAAAACTCCATTTCTCATTTTTGCTAGGAAATATTTTCACTACGAAAGGCAGGGGTTGATCTTGGATCTACCAGTTTCCCACTTTTGGACTTTGAGTTTCCAATGGTGTAAGTGGCCATCTTGACATGAAAAGACAAGTTCTCTGCCTTTTATCCTTTCCTAATCATCCAAAAAGCGAGTTCGCTCTGTGGTTTTGTTCAATGTTCAATCATCTGAGTCACTGAATTCTTGCAAAGTTTTCTCGTACAGAGAGGGCCAGAAAGGCTGTGAGGTTACTTAACTTTTTTTTTTTTTTTGCTTTATTATCATGCAGTATTTCCCAAGCAGCCAGAAACTAATTTCTTTTTTCAAACACAAGATACAGTATAATGAATGAGTTAAACATTACCCACGTAGCTGTTTGAAACCTGAGGGGAAATTGTCCTCCATCATCATATTTTAAGTTAGGTCACAGTAACTTGAAGGTGTCCCCAAAAGCTAGCAATCCGATGTCCGTGTCCAGTGAGGATAGTTGACTCAGCCGTCTCCTGCTGCCGGAGGCCCATCACTCACCTCCCGCCGCCCCTGTCAGCAGCTAGTTAATAAGTACGGCGTGGTCCGGGAGCTTGGAGAAGAGCCGGGGAGAGCTGCAGCCTCTTTAGAAAGAGCCCGGGTTGGGTGGGGAGATGGGAGTGCGTACCCGGGAACCGTGGCCCGCAGGAAGCCAAGGCGCATCCATCATCGAGTCCACCAAAAGCCCCAGGAAGAGCTGCTGTTTCAGCAGCTCTGTAATTTGTCTCAGCCCCTGAACGAGCAGAGCAACTTGTCATCACGCAGTTTCCTCTCCAGGAAGCTCAGGATGGATCACACGGGGCTCCTCGATGAGGTGGGAAGAGGTGCGGAAAAGTGACTCCATTTATTATATGCCGGCTCGGCTGGGACAGACGCTCCCTCTCTGCCCGCACGTGCGCTTCCGTATGGTGCGTTATGAGGCCAGCGGGCCCGTGAACTTCATTGGCAGCGTGGGGCGTTGTCCCATCTCTAGCCTAACATTATTGCTGTTATTGCTTGGTTCCTAGAGATCAACGGCGAGGGAGGGGCCCCGCAGTGTAAGCCAGCCTGCGTTTGGGGCGGGAGGCTGAAACTGCGGAGTGCGCGCAGGTGTTGCGGCGCCACGAGAGCCAGCGTCCGCGGCAGAACCCCCCTGTCGACTGACTGTGTCTCTGGCTCCTTTCCCCAGGATATTTTCAACGCCGTCATCAAACAGAACCCCTTCCTCGTGTATCAGCTCCCCTGCTTCTGGAACGTGCAGCTGTCGGACCACACCCGCTCCGAGCAGTGCTACCGAGACGTGTCCGATCTGAAGGTAGAGTCAGGACACGTCCCCCGGGGTGAAGCGCGGTGCCCATAGTGGCCCAGGGAAGCTGGCTTGGGGAGCATCCTTCAGGGGGATGAGTGGCTCTGAGCTTTGTGTACGTGTGTTGAGGGGGAGGAGAGCGAGGGGATCGGAGAGAATGTGCTGGGTTTCTTTGTTTTTGTTTTTGTTTCCCTCTCCCTTCTTGTTCTGGCTTTCTGAAACACGGAAGGCCTCCTAGCGTAAGAGCGGCTTGTGTGCTTGTTCTTGCCACCTGCTGCTGGTTGTTTCGGTTCGTGTCAGCTCCCAAAATTCAGTCACGTGATTCAAACAAAAACATTTCTTGAGGTCCTGCTCCATGCCAGGTGCTGTAGATACAGGTATGAATACATACTCCCTACTTTGAAGTCATTCGTGGCTTGGAGGAGAAGAGAAATATGTAGGGCAACAAGTGTTAAAAAATATGACAGGTGTTATGATAGGTTTGGACGCAAACAGAAATGTCTCTTCCTGCCTCCGGGAGAAGGGTCAACGGCAGAAAAGCTTTCCTCATTGGTCGCTAGGTATCAAACACAGCGCTAGGGCCTGGCAGGGGGAAGATGCAGAAGCCAGGGCGTATCGGTTGTCTACTGCCATAGATAATGCTCTGTAACAAGCTATGCTAATAGTGGCTGAAATCAATAACCATTTAGCGATGAGTCTGCAGATTGGCTGGGTACATGGCTTAAACCATATGTCGAATGGCTGGCAGCTCTTCTCCAGTGTCTCCCAGATCCCGTCAGCGGGCCAGCCTGGCTTGTTCTCGTGGCAAAGCAGAGGTGGAAGACGAAGCCCAAGAGCACAGAAGGAAACCTTGAGTCTTTGTTGCTAGTATTCTTTTGGCCAAAGCAGCCATACGGCTGAGGCCAGAGTTCAGGGGTGTGCCAGAATTCACTGCCCCGCAGGAGGAGTGACGAACTAACTCAGCTGTTAAATGACAGGTCAAGGATTTGACCCTAGGCCTGTCTGACACCAAGTGTGGCTTTGCTTCCCTGGCTGTCTCAAAGAGGAAATAGACACATGTATGCATGCGGAGTTTATTTTATTATAAATTTATATCCATCGCCCATGTGGCACTATAGTAACAATAACTGCAAGTTTTAAAAAGACAAAAGGAGTCCAGTGCTTTTCTTGCTTATGTTGCCTTTCTAGTAAGTCAGTCTTTTCTAATTGGCTTCTAGTCCATGTCCACGTGTACATGTTATATCTTACTTATAGTCAAAACGCTTATGGAATTTTGTACTCTTCCATTACATAGCCATTCCTGCTGCCTTAGTTGTTTCAAAATTTTTACAAATATAAACTGTGTTGTGATGAACAGCTTAAAGTTCACACCTTCCCAGGAATGAAATCACAGATTTAAAAGGAATAGCTTTTTCAAAATGCACTTGAAGTTTATTGCAAAACATTAGAAACCAAAACAGAATTACCTGCATCATTCCTTCTTTCAATCAGCATTTATACCACTCCTTTAATGTGTCATATACTTGTTAGTCATAAAAAAGACTGATGAAATACACAGGAATATATCCAAGAATATTATGAACCAGGAGTTCAAAGGGAAAGAAAGTAAAACCAGCCATGTAAAGAACACCTAAAAATCAGTCCGTAAGGCAAATTAAATAAGCAGAGACCAGGATGAATGATAAAGTATAAATCCAGAGAATAAGCAAAAGCGAGTAGACGCAGCATTTGTTCCCAGGGGCATTCGCTGGTCCTTGTTTTCAGGGAGCCGGTTTTAAAAGTAAGCGACTGTAATTTATTGTTCAAATGAGGGAATGCCTCCACGAGTTACCCTGGGACAATAGGTCTAAATCACAGCCAGGCGAGCCGCATATATAACCATTCTATTGGAAGACTGCGCACGAGCCCGGACCGGTGTGGATCAGTGGGCCGGGCACTGTTCCATAAAGTGAAAGGTCGCTGGTCTGATTCCCTGTCATGGCAAATGCCTGGGTTGTGGGTTCGGTCCCCAGTCAGGGCATGTACGAGAGGCAACCAGTCAATGTTTCTGTCCCTCTCTTTCTCCCTTTCTTCCCTTCTCTCTAAAATAAAAATAAATAAATAAAAATTAAAAATAATCTTGATTTATTGGGCAAATAAATAATCTTGTACCTAATGGAGAATGTTCATCCTTTTCAAGCTCACATTTATTAAAAAATAATTGTGTACTAGACCATAAAGCAAATTTCAGTACATTTCAAAGAATCCTATTATACATCTATATAGTTCTCTGAATACAGTATAATTAAATTAGAAGGCAGTAACAGGGAGATTTTTTTAAATCTGTTTGATTAAAATTGAGAACAACACATCTAAATTACGCATGGTTCTAAACAAATCAAAATTGAAACTACAAACTACTCAGAACTGAATGAAAATATGTCAAAATTAGTGGTATGAAGCAAACACATAGGGAAATTTATAGCCTTAAATGTTTATAGTCAAAAGAAAGGCTGAAAATTAATAAGCCAAGTTTACAACTTGATATGTAAAAAGCATTAGAATAAATTCAAAGAAAGGAAAAGGAGGACATAAAGAATATAACAGAAGCTGATGAACAAATTGTTCAGCAAAGTCAAAATTTGGTTCCGGGAAGAGGACGAGTGAAATAAACAAAGCCATGGCAGGGCTCATTGAGAAACGGTGAGAGGGCTGAGCAATGAATGAACAGGGAGGCATAAATACAGATTTACATGTTCATTCTCTAAAACATTCCCTAAATGTTTTATCAGCATTCTTCTAGTTCTCGGTAAACAGCAATGGTGAACGCAAACAAAAGTCTCTCACTTTTCGGAGCGTCTGATCATTCAGTAGATAAAGCAGAATTGTAGGAGATAAGAAAAGGCCATGAACAATATTATGTCAATAAATCGAAAACTTACGGGAAATGAATAAATGCCTTGAAATGTAAACTTTACAAAAACTGACGGTAGGAAAAAATACAAAGCCTGGATTATCTTTTGCCATTAAACCTTCTTACAAAGAAAACAGCACCCTTAGATGGTAAGTAGAGACAAGTTCTATCAATTTTTTAATCAAAAGGCATCAATTTTAAGTAAACTCCAGAGAATAAGAAAAGAAGAACACTTTTTAACCCATTCAGTGAGGCCAGGATATCCTTGATATGAAAACTAGACAAGAAGGGCATCAGAAAGGAAATCCGTGGACCTGCCTCACGCTCTGAATACAGATGCAAATATGTGAAGCAAAATGTTAGCGAACCCGTCCAGCCATGCATAAAACAGATAATACATCACGGCCAGGTTGGGTTCATCTCAGGAAATGGGAGGGTGATCCAACACTGAAAAATTGCTCAGTGTCCTTCACACTGTTACTAGATTAAAAGAAAGCACCATATAATGATCTACATAGATGTGGATAAATTATTTGATAAAATTAAGTATTCATTCATGACCAAAAAAACCTCACATAAATAGTATCTACTAAAAATGGACAGCAGAATTTTGCAGAGATTTCCTCAGGGATATGCTAATTAATTAATAGAAAAGAATTGAGACCCCAAGAACACCACTCATTTATGAAGTTTTGGTGTGGCAAAATGGCATTGCTGACCATTGGAAAAAGGATGTAATTTTCCATAAATGGTACTGAGATATCTGATTACCTGTGTGGAGAAAATGAAAACGGAGCCCTATCGCACACTATGCACCAATTTAATTCTGATGGGTTAGAGACTCCAAAGTAAAAGACCGAATTAAACTTTTAATTATAAAACATCAGGAAACTAGCCTATGCCCACAGAATAGGGAAGACTTTATTCAACAAGACACCCACTGCCTGTGCCATAAACGAAAGGATCGATAAATTCAACCACATTGAAATTAATAATTTTATGTAAGTGGCATCAGAAAGAAAAATATTTTTTCAGAACAACTGAAAAAGGACTAGTAAGCAAAATACAAGGTGGGTCAAAATAAACAGTTGTTCGTATGGAAAATAATACAATAATTAATAATATTACAAAAATAAACTCTGCCTTTCACGTACTCGTAACTGCAAACCTACTTTCCCCACCCCCCGGCCCCCGTAATACAAAAAACTCTTACTAATAAAAAAAAAAGAAATGTATGCAGGATATAAACAGTCATTTCACTACATTGAAAAGAAAATGGCCAATAAACAGTTTAAAAGATGTACAACCTCTTTGTTAATCAGGAATGTGAAAATTAAGACCACAAGTAACTTCACATCCACCGAATTGGAAGAAGTGCTGCCGTCCAGCCTCGCTTGATTAGTAGGAACTCTCCTATGCTGTGGACAGGAGTGTGCGTGGATACAACCGAGCTGGAAAAACACGTCAGCTCTGTATTATAAATTGGAAGTAGTACACATTTTACAATCTGGGGCTTGGATCTAACCGGTCAAAAATTGAGAAGTGAATGCCTTTCTGGAGAAAATGTTCCAGATTGTGCACCAGTGACAACAGATTGAAGCAATGTCTGTGTCCTCATAATGAATAACATTTCTTGACCAGGCAGGAGCATGGGAGACTTCTAAACTTCTAAGTCTTATTTTCATTTAACAAACAAAAAACAAAGAAAAAACACCAACCATAAAACTTCCACAAAAATCAATGCAACTAAAAGCACTGGCAGCCCCGGCTGGCGCGGCTCACTGGATTGAGCTCCGGCTTGTGAACCAGAGGGTCACCGGTTCCATTCCCAGTCAGGGCACAGGCCTGGGTTGCCGGCCAGGTCCCCAGGAGGGGGCGCACAAGAGGCAACTGCACATTGATGTTTCTCTCCCTCTCTTCCTCCCTCCCTTCCTCTCTCTCTAAAAATAAATAAAATCTTTAAAAAATAAAAATAAAAAAAGCATTGGCAGGCTTACCCAGGAAGAAAATTCTGACACACGCTACAAAGTGGACGAACATTGAAGACATGCTAAGTGAAATAAGCCAAACACAAAGAGACAGATATGTTATGATTTCACTTATATGAGGCCCCTAAAATAGTCAAATTCACCAAAACAGTGGTTGTCAGGGGCTGGGGGAGGGGAGGATGTGGAGTTAGTGGGGCAGAGTTTCGGTTTGGGATGATGAGCAAGTTCTGTAGGCGGGTAGTGGCGATGGTCGCACAACAGTGCGGGCGTGCTTAGGGGCAGTGATCTGGTGCACACTCTGATGTGGCTAAAACGGTAAATTTTTTTGTATGTTTAACCACAATAAAAAAATCCAGGGTGGGGAAGAGGGCCTTGGCAGGTGTCGTGTGAATCAACCGATTGTTCTTGGGAGGACTGGTGTGAATTTCTTTAAAGAAACCAGGCAGGTCCTCATGAGACAGGTATGGGACAAGGTATCCAAGAGCCTCTAGATTGGCAGGAAAAGAAAGGCACCATCGATTAGAGGAAACTCTTCATTCGTGGGCGTTAAACTTTGGCGTCTTGTAGGTTCACACAAAGCTAGGTCTCCAAGAGACAGTGTGTCACGCCTACCCACCAAAGGCATACCTTCGCATTTATGAGCCTGTATTTATTGAGTGGTTACTATGTACCAGGCACATTATAGAATGAAGTCTGTAAGTTACTCCCTGGGGATACCGTGGGAAACAAAACAGACAAAGCCATTGGTCACTGCAAGTTTCCACGCTGGCGTAGTGGGAGGCTACCCTCACTTGGCACCACTCAGTGGCTGCTTAAGTATTGTCCTGCTGAACCTATCAAAATAGTCCGTGGACTCTCTTTGCCAGACGATACCGTGTATAAGTAGAGGAATTTCTGTCCAACAGCAACATGACGAAAATAGAGACAAACCAAATTTAACTTCTGGTTTGGTGTTGTTGTTTTTTTTTTTAGATAAACTTCAAAAATAAACCAGAAGTCATTTTACCCACTCATATCTTATTTTTAAAATCTTACACAGAATCCTAAAGTATATCCAATTTCTAAAAGAGGAGCTTCCCTGGAGGTGGGGAGCGGGTTGAGGGATGAGGAAGAGAGCTCGGCAGGCCCAGGCCCCATCCCCTGGGTCACATCAGGTCCTGGTCATTGTCATAGAGATAGAAGGCTTAGTCTAGGACAGCAGCGTGTCTGTAGGTTATTTCAGGCCAACCGGGAACTCAAATTCCAGGTCAAGGTGCATCTTTGTCATTTTCTTTCTTATCTTTCTTCCTTCTGTTTTTGCTGCCCTCGTTCCTTTTCTTTTGTCCATCGTGTTCAACTTTTATGAAGGACCTACTATTTGCTGGTTATCATGTTCCTCCCTGGGGGGTAGACAGATGCACCCTGAGCCCCGCTCTTCGTCAGCTCACAGCCTGGGGCTCCAAAGGGCGGCCAACCTGAGAAACCCACCTGCGGGACACACAGGGCTCGTGTTCGGTCAGCTGAGCGAAAATGTCAGCTCAAGTAAGAATCATAAAAATACATTACTTTGATTTGCCTGCCTTTTCACCCAGGGCCAGGTCTGTCCTTTTGTCTGGTGGCTGTGCCGTGTTATCGCATAAACAACTCTTGTCATGCATTTGCTGTGGTTCTCAGTGTCCTGTCCCTGAAGTGGAATGAGACCTTCAGGACACTAACAAAGCAATGGAAGGACAGCCCTGGATTTTTGCGAGTTTTCCTCACTATTTTGGAGCCTCACCCACACCTAATCTGACAGCCAAATGTTTTAGGAACTTCTTTCCATCCAGTTGTTCCAAAGTGCTTAGCTTGCCTTTTATGGAAATAGCAACTCTCCGACTGGGTACAGAGGCTTCGGGGAGAGAACTGAGGGAGTAGCCACTGGGATCCTGGTGCCAAGTCATCCCCCATGCAGCGGCAGCCACCTTGCTCAGGCAGACCGCTCTCCTGAGTGGCAGCCTGAGAGGAGACAATAGCCCCGCCCCCAGGAGGGACTCTGCCCTGGCCCTGTGGTGCTTAAGCCTGACTGCTGAGTGCAGAGTGGCAGCCACAGACAGTAGACCCCTGCAAAGGGGGAGCAGAGTGGACTAGAGGCGCTTGAGGAGAGACTGGGAATGGAGACTTTGGGAGGGAACTGAGAGAATAACCTCTGGGATCTTAGTGCTGAATCATCCCCCATAAGACAGCCACCATCGGACTCACACAGACCGCTGTCCTCCGAGCAGCAGCAGCCTGAGAGGAAACATTAGCCCCAATCCCAGGAGGGACTCTGCCCTGCCCTAGGGTGCTTAAGCTTGACTGTTGAGCACAGAGTGACTAGATTAACAACCAAAGGAGACAGCCACAGACAGTAGATCCCAGGAAGTCTCGAACAGACTGCCTAAGGTCAGATGGGGTCAACATTTGACTTCACTAGAGGTGGATCCAGAAAGAAAAAACAGCAGTAAATACTAGAGGCTACCGAGACGAAATCCACTGTGATCTTCTTCATGATTTGCGATATTTTCTTTCCTACATAGCTTTTTAACGTTCATTCCTTGTCCATCAAGTTGGTGCATATTACGTCACTAGATTTTATACTGTAGTCTGTTCTCTCCTTTCTTATAAGTCTTAATCTCTTTACAGCCTATTAATACTGGTTCATTCGCTGTTGATAGTGAGATTGCAAGGGGGAGTTATTTTTGCAGTCATGGGTTTGTTTCCTGGGCTTTGTGGTTTTGCTCCGGCAGCCAAATAATGGGAAGACAAAGAACCCCCAATCAAAAGGAAAGGAGGAATCCCCAGAAAGACTACTACATGAAATAAAGGCGAGGAAACTATCAGATACTGAGTTCAAAACAATGGTTATAAGGAAGCTCAATGAACTTGATGAGCTCAGTGAGAATTACAAAAAACTACGAGGAACTTACTGCAAACTGTATCAGCATGAAAAAGGACATAGAAACTATCAACAAGAACCAAGAGGAAATGAAGAATACAATTTCAGAATTGAAGAACACAGTAGAAGGAATCAAAAGCAGGCTAGATGAAGCAGAGGACCAAATTAGTGAGCTGGACATGGTAGAAAAAAACTCCCGTGAAGAGCAAGAAAATGAGAAAAAGCTCAAAAGGAACAAAGAGGTGTTAAGGAAATGCAGGACAACATGAAATGGAATAATATCTGTATAATAGGAATACCAGAAGGAGAAGAAGAAGAGCAAGGGATAGAAAACCTGTTTGAAAAAGGAATGATGGAAAACTTCCCTAATTTGAGGAGAGAAAAAGTCATACAAGTCCAGGAAGCACAGAGGATCCCATTCAAGAAGAACCCAAAGAGACCCACTCCAAGACACATGATAATGAAAATGGCAGACATCAAGGACAAAGAGAGAATCTTAAAGGCAGTGAGGGAGAAACAGGAAGTAACATACAAGGGAGCCCCGATAAGGCTAGCAGCTGACTTCTCCACAGAAACACTACAAACCAGAAGGGAATGGCAAGAAATATTCCAGGTAATGAAAAACAAAGGCCTGCAACCAAGACTGCTCTACCCAGCAAGGCATTCAATAAAAATGGAAGGTGAAATAAGGAGTTTCCCAGACAAAAGAAGGTTAAAAGAATATACCTCCACCAAACCAGCATTGCAAGGGACTGCTTTAAGAAGATGAAGAAAAAGTGAGAGAGAGAGGAACACAAGTACAAAGGGAAAAAGTGAGTAAGTACCTATCAATAATAACTTTAAATGTAAATGGATTAAACGTTCCAATGAAAAGACATAGAGTAGCTGAATGGATAAGAAAACAGGACCCACACATATGCTGCCTACAAGAGACCCACCTTAGAACAAAAGACCTACACAGACTGAAAGTAAAGGGTTGGAAAAAAATATTCCAAGCGAATGGACAGGGGAAAAAAAGTCGGGTAGGAATACTTATATCAGACAAAGTAGGCTTCAAAACAAAGGCCATAAAAAGAGACACAGAAGGAAATAGCAACTCTCCTTTTGCACTCATCTGATTAAAAGAACATTTAATTACATTTCCAATTACATTAGAAATACAAGTGTGGGTCAGTGGGTTGGACGTCGTCCTGCAAACTGCTCCATTCCTGGTCAGGGTACGTGCCTGGGTTGTGGGGCCAGGTCCCCTGTTGGGGGTGCGAGAGAGGGAACCAATCAATGTTTCTCTTGCACATTGATGTTTCTCTCCCTTTCTCCCTCCTTTCCCATCTCTCTAAAAATAAATAAAATCTTTTTTAAAAAAAGAAATATAAGTGGCGTAAAAACATAGTAAGTAATAAACACAACTCGCTCCTGGTGAGCACAGCGTCCAGTGTGGAGGAGCAGACATGCTCCGACTTCCCGCTGCAGAGTAGCTCTGGGCCTTGGGCATCTGGCCCTGGGTTCAGCAGGGAACTTTGCGCTAAGTAGAGGGCGGTTAAGAGAACTTCGAAGGGGAGAAATGAATTCATCAAGGCTTCATTGCTCGTGCCCCTTTCAGAGCCAAGCAACCCTGTAAGTTCTCATGACGGGTCTACCTCTTACCAGATGGAGGACTTGAGTAAATCACTTTACCTCTCCCAGACTCAGTTACCTTGTCTGTAAACCAGAGGCCATTATTCTGGGCCCCATCCTCAGCCAGGCCCCTCAAGTGCTCCATAGAAAGGCATTTGACTTCACTTCAGCCTTTTGTGTTCCGAAGACCTCCATGTTCATCTCTTCAGTCCTAGAGCTTGATGACTCGGGCCCTCTCTGGGTGAGCCTTAAAAAGGAAAGGACCTGAAGGAACATTGTCTAACCTCTTCAGCAGGAACACAAACTCTTAGATGCTCAGCAAAAGGGCTCTTCGCTCGTTCAGAGAAGGGAGAATGGGAGAGATCCTATGAAGCCGTGTTCTAGTCCTTGGGTCCTCGGTAGCCTGTTAGAGAAGGAAGTTCTGACCATAGTCAGTCCACGGCCAGGAAGTGGACCAGGGAGGCCAAGAGTTCCTGGAGCCCCAGGGCTGAAAGAGTCATAGCTCCTGCCCTCAGGAAGGACCCAATCTAAGAACTAACCAATAAATAAACAGGAAATTCCAGAGCAGCTGCAAAGTGCTGTGGCGTGAGGAAGCAAAGGGGGCTCAGAGAACAGGACAAGGACACACTCCGTCTTGGAGAGGTTTCTGTAGGAGGTCTGAGCTGAATCGCGATGTCCAAACTGTACCCCATCCTCATCTTCTGTCCTCACAGCATTGCTCAGCCCCCAGACACACTCGCTCCCCCTCTTCCCAGGCCTGTGGAAGCCACTCTCCCTCCCCGGCTTATCACCCTGGAGAATGGGAGGGGGTGGAAACCCACATGCAAGTTGGGATCAGTGAACTGGGTGCTGGCGGGCGAGCAACAGGGGCCACCCTGAAGCAGATGTCGCTTCAGACACGTCCGCCCCGAGTGCATGATGGCTTTCTGGGGGTGGCAGGAAATGCATCTCAGCGTCAGCACGCCGTGACTCTGCACTCCAAGGGCGAGGTGGGGTCTCCAGGCAGATTGGGTGCGAATCGTGTTCCAACCATGGCCTCATTCACCCTTTACAAAAGTCTTGCAAGGCGAATATTATTTGGCCTGTTTTGTACATCATAAAATTAAGGATCATACACATTAAGTCATTTACTTGCCCGGAGTGACCCAACTAAAGGTGATGGAGCTGAGGTTCACACTCCCCTCCGTCTGACTCTCAGTCCCCAGGCCTTTGCTCTGACACAGGGCTGGGTTCCTACCTGAAGGTATCTTCCCCAGGAAACATTTCACAGGAGGTAAGATTCTATAGGATTATTCTATGGGAGCCCTCTTTGGATGAAATGGGTTTTTGGAGAGCTAACAGCGACCCTGAGTATAACATTATCTCCTTGAAGGAACATTTGAATTTTAAGCAGCAGGTTCAGGCTGAATATTTGACTGCCATCCATTCATAAATTGGGAACGGAGTACACGCGGAAGAAAAATCCTTCAGGGGAAAGAGGAAAACCGAGAGAAGAGCACCATCCATATGGGGAATGATGTCTGTTCCTAGAGGCAGTCTGTGGCATTTGCATAAAAGAAGTAGCACATAACTCAAGTTTTAAAACATTTTATAAGACTTAGAGAGGTGTCAGATTTCACATCTTTTGAGGAGGGTGGGGGGGCCTGCATGTTGAGCATGTTCGAGCTAAGGAAACGCCAGTGAAAAGTACGACAGAGGAATCGTAGCGAGAGTAATAAAAATGATGAATGGGGAGGCTGACGTTGGAGGATCGGGATGCAACGAGGAAGGAAAAACAGTTGCTTGGGGCGGGGGAGAAGATCTGAAATCTAGAACTGCCACCTTCCAGCCAGCGCCTGTTTAATTTCAGCGCATGACCTGAGTTCAGGGGGTCTAAGCGTGTCACTGCCTCCGCACACCGCTGCAGCCAGGACGCCCTCGGAGTCCCAGGGTCAACTCTGAGGCAGCTGGCCCCCGTTCAAGTAGCCTGCCCTTTGGCATTGTCATTCTATGGCTCATGAGGTGGAACCGCTCATTCATCCAGCAAACACGGCAGAGGGCCCACCATGGGCCAGGCCACAGGGCTGTCGTTGGGTTCCTTACCTTCTCTAGACCAGGCGTCCTTGTGGGAGACAGGTGGGAAGTAATCACCACTTTGGAGAAGACGTAAAGATCAAGAGGGGTGATGAGGGCAAGTGGTCAGTACCGGGCTGTGAGACACGTGGTGAGCCTAGTATTCTTATGCGCAACACATCAGTATTGCTCCCGCTGTCTCTTGGAGTAGTTTGTGGGCAAAATACGTAACGCGGGCTCTTCTTCCTCATTCATTCCAGTGCTCTCGTTTCACGGGCAGGGAGTAGGGACTCGAAGGGGGAAGTGGCTTGCTGGGGGCTAAGCACTGGCTGGTGGCCCCTCATCATGCGCCCTCATGTTGTGCTGGAGAACCACGTGCTCAGCGGAGGGGACTTTGGGTATCCGAAGCGTTAGTCTTTTGTCTTTCCTCAGCGTGCACCCATTCTTGGCCGCTTGGATGATTTTCAGAACGTAACTCCTCTGGGTGTTACTGATTTCAGTTACCTGTCACTCACTGGCTGTGCTACCCATGGCTGACGAAAGTTCAGATGCCGTGATTCCGAGAAACATCCACCAGACTCTCGAAGGAAAGTGGTGACTGGAAAATTCACCCGACAATAGCACTTTTTGGTGTATGTATCCAGATAGTTCTAAGAGAACCGTTAATGGGATGTGTTTAACACAGAGGCGAGCTGGGGCAGGGGTGGAGAGTGGGGAGTTCTGTGTCCTATTTATAGCAGATACAGTGGTAGGAAGTCCTGCAGCAAGCAGACCCGATCAATTTTGTTGATCCCAGCATTTCACGCTCGTATTCTATGTTGACACACAGCACAGACCTGTTTGGCCACGGAATACCTTGAGGGACAGGCCCCTTAGCCCTAAGAAATATATCCGTGGATAATCTGGGCTCTGTCCTGAAGAAAAGGATTTTGAGAGAGAGAAGTACCAATTAAACAGTATTTGGTGGCTGTGGACATCCAACCGCCGATGTGTCTAAGTATGTAGAAATGAGGGTTTGGATAGGTTTCACATCATCTTTTATCCCAAAATCCCATAATGATGGAAACAGTTTCATGTATTTATTTTCTAAAAGGCCTATCTATATTGCAGATTCTTTCCAAAAGTAGTTACTTTCCCATTCATCACTTTTATGCGGAAGGATCAGATTAAAGGTGTGCATTTTTTTTTTCCAAAAGTGTGAGATGCATACCACTGAGAACCATTTTTTCAGAAAAGCAGAAATGTGTAAATCCTCTTCACGTGTGCCACCTCGTGGACGTCCTTGGCCGTGAGTTAGCCCCGGAAGCTCCGTGCTGCACAGATGTTCATGGTCGCTCCTCGTGTCCTTAGAAAGTATTGTAAAACTTCTATGACATTTGCAGTCTTGCCTTTATAAAATTAACCAAATCAATGACACCCGAGAGCATTTGCTCATGCTGGCTTCAAGTGCTTTCTTGCACACTTGCCTATCGGTGGTCTCATAAGGGAGCTCAATACGGGGTGCTTGCTCGGCAACCTCGCTTGGTATCTTTTAGTTACGCCAATTAAAGTGATGATACCTTCAGTGATCACGCATACACACTTCTTTATACATGTTACCGTCACTAACGTGGGATTTACTCATTGGAACGTGACTTCTCCAGAACGTCTTTCCTTTAGTGCTCACTGAAAAACTGTTCTTTGTGTATTTCATCATCTCAACGGAATCTTGCAACTAGAATAAGCTGACACGTGTTAAAATCCCATGTACTTTCATTTAACTCAACAGCACGTCTCCTGTGTACTTTGCTCTCCACCAGCGTCTTCAGGCCTTTGGCATTTGTTTCTATGACTCTTCCCATAATCCCTGCTGACAAAGGAATTTTACTTTGTTGTGTTATCCTATTATCTTTTGTGCCCTTTCCAGCCATTTTTGCCAAGGCAGGAAAAATAAGCGTTTCCCTTATTGCAGTTTATTATCTTTCCTTTTTATGTATGAAATCTCCAAGGAGACCGCTAACCTCTTTTTGTGGGATTTAGTGGAACATAAAGTTCGGGACGATCACAAGACTTTAAACATCAACCAGCAATTTGGAGGCTTGGCGGCTTTTTCTGGGCGCTCTGGTTTTAAATGTCTCGCTAATCATACATCTTTGTACTCACGTTAAGTGATATCTGAAGGCACAATGAACATTTGGGGCGAAGTTCTTCCTTAATGATTGTGGTTGTAAATCCATCTTTGAAACAGTCTTGAGAATTTAATTATTTTTTGCCAGCTTCTTGTCAGATCTGATTAGGCAGGCCCGTCTGCACGTGGCGAAGGGGCGAAGGGGGAGCTCACCGAGGCCCAGTGCTGGCTCAGCTCTGCTTCTGCTCGTTTCGTGAGCTGGTCTTACCGTTGTTCTCAATCTGTCATTGCCCTGTGGGACTCCTTTTTTGTAAATATAAACTTTTATTTGGAAGCATTTAGACTTACGGCAAAGTGGGAAAAGTAATACCAAGCGTCCCCTATCCCCCGCATCCAATTTCCGTTTCCCCTAATGTTAACATCTTACATAATGACACTGAGCCCATACTCACAAACCAAACAAAATAGAAACAGACAGGTAGATACAGAGAACAGACTGGCAGCTGTCAGAGCGGAGAGGCCTGGGTTGCTGGGTGAGAAAGGTAAAGGGATTAGGCAAAAAAAAACCAAACAAACCCAAAACAAAAACAAAACCTCAGTCAAAGATAACAGAATGGTGATTACAAGAGGGAAGGGGGGGTTTGGGAATGGAGAAGAGGGCAAAGGGGGGATAAATGGTGATGGCAGGAGACTTGGGGTAGTGAACACACAATACAGCGTACAGATGTATTATAGAATCGTGGACCTGAAACCTATATAATTATATTAACCAACGTACCCCAACAGTTTCAGTAAAAAATTTTTTTACAGTGGTGTATTGCTATTAACTACACTGAGGCTTTAGTCACATTTTACCAGGTTGTCCATTAAGGTCCTGGTCTCTGAGCGTCCTCTGGTCTCTGACAGTTTCTCAGCTTCTCCTTGTGTTTCATGACTGCCCTTGGTAGCTTTGAGGCATGCTGGTCAGGCAGGTTGTTGATAAAATGGCCCTGAAGTCCGGTTTGTAGAAGGTGTTTTCTCATCGTTAGACTGAGGTTACAGGTGGCTGGGAAGACTGTGACAGGAGCGAAGGGCCCTTCTCATCACTCATACCAGGAGGGACCTGATTTCCTCGTCACTCGGGATGCTGTGCCGTCCTCCCTTGGTTAAGGCGGAGTTTGCCCACCGTCTCTACTGTGAAGTTACTGGTTTTCCCTTTCATACTCCATCTTTCGGAGGCAAGTCGCTACATCCAAAGGGGTGGATGTAGAATCTACATACATTATTGAGGTTCTTCCATAAGGAGATTTGTCTCTCTCCCCTGTTTATATTTCCTTATTAAATCTTTTATTTCCACATGGATTCGTGGTGTATACTTATTTTATACTTTCAGGTTGTAATTTCTAAGCCATTGGTTCCTTTTGTGAGGTTTATTTTAGCTTAATGTTGTTATTGTTATTAATATTATTAAATACACTCAAAATAGATATTAGTGTAATTGGCAGAACAGTTACCCAGGCACATGGAAACCCCCATACGTCTCAATATTTGAGGGTTCTCCCTCACACCCTCTGCGTTGACACAGTTAGATACGGGTGCCCCAATGTCACAGAAGGGCTCTCTCTCCCTCCCTCCCTCCTTCCCCCCACTTATCTTTTATGGCAGGGCGACTTCTGGCAGCTCCCCAGCCAGTATATAGAGCTTAGTTATTCAACGACTACGTGTTGCACAGTTTCTACGAGCAGGGTACTGCTCTGACCCTGGAGAGGCGGTAGGAATGCAACAGTGGAGACAGCCCTTTCCGAGCTCCTGCTCGAATGCAGAATACAGGAATGACTCAAGAAAACATGATCAGGCAGGTCATTTCGGTGGTAAACGTGATGTGAAGGGATCGAAGCAGAGTCGTGGAAGCGACTAGCCCTCACGATCCCAGGTGGAAGAGAGAGGCCCTCTTTCTCTCAATGACTCCGCAGAGGACTCTGTTGACCCTTCGTGGGACATGTGCCTAGGCTTGAACCCGTCTCCGCGTGCTCAGGAATGGTCAGGAAGGACGCGTTGCTCAACCTGAGTCACATGCCCATGCTTCTGGAAGGCCGGCGTGACCGGTTTTCGGATCATAGGAAGAAAACGGCCCGGCGCTGCAAAGGAGCCGTGCGGAGCGCAGAGAGGCAGCAGGGGGCCACTGCGGAAGGTACCTGCCGGCCACCAAGGAGCACAGCTTCCCTCCCAGAGTCTCCAAGCAGCGAGTCATGCGGTGCCCACCTCCAAGGGCATTCTTGACATTGTGACAAATTGGCAAAATCCCATTGGACTCTACACCCAGCTGCTCCTCGACCAGCCTCGGTAGAATTCCTCAGCTAAAGGCTGCGTGCCTGTCTCTAGAGGACAAATCTGCCTCCTCTATCCTCCTTGCCCCCCAGTCCCTCAACAGAGACACTGCCCCGGGGGCCACTATGGATTCTGTGAAATGTGAGTGAAAAAAAAATCTTAGGAATTAATTCCATAGACTGAGAAAGAATAAAGGGCTGGCTGCAGCCACAGGTCGGACGCCAGGTGTTGCAGAGAAGCTGCGCTCCGGGAGCGTCCTCTGAACCTTGCACTGTTCCCCGTTTTCTGCTCTCAGGGGTCTGCCGGGCACTCTTAACACATGCCAGAATTCAAATGGAATTTTTACCCCCGGCCCAAATTGATTTTTATCCCCACTTTATAGCAAAAAAGAACCCAGAACATTGAACATAATGAACCTTGGAGAGTATAGCTGGGTCTTCTGAGGGATCCGCAACCCTCCTGGTCCTCAGTATTGTCAAAGGTATCCATTTCCTTCTGTCATTTCTTCCACTGCCCAGCCGCTGCTCCTCAGATGGGAAAATAAGAAACGTTACAGGCAACAGAATGAGAAATGAGAAGATAGAGAACGGGCCTTGGATTCATGCACGGGGCCGTGGGTCGACATTCTCTAGCCGAGGGGACTTAACAGTCACTGAGTTTGTCTGTTCTCTTCCCCATTTCTGGGCAGTGGTACATTTTTATCGGGGAAGGATTTTTCCCCCCCTGGGAGCTGTAAAAACCGAGAAGCAACAGGGACCTGGGTACAAAAAAGAAGGAGTCACAGTGCATCCGTACTTGGAGGCTCAGTCTCAGGGACGCTGTTTGTACTTGATAGCCACTCCCTGGTATTGTCAAGCTTGGGAACGGAGACGGAAGAGGGATGGGTTCGAATGTCCAGCAGCTGACAAGAAAATGAAAACACTGGCGTGATTCCGCTGGCAGTCAGCACAGGTGACCGAGCCTGCCTCCGCGTGTGCAAACTTGGACAAAACACAGGTCTCACATTCAAGGAGCCAACAGTCCAGGTTGTGAATAGAGACTGAAGGACAGCGTCACTTTAGGGAACAGCCTGGGGGGACAGAATTTGTAATATTTCAGAGGCTCACGTGTACGGACCCCCAGTCTGCCCCGGGCTCCTCCGTGGACCCCTTTATATTTCTCATCTCATTGACCGTCGGAAGCAGGCACTGTTACTCCCTTTCACAAATCAGAAAACAGAGGTTCAAATACATTAAGCTGTCTGGGGAACAGGACTGGGGAGAACCAGCGCGAAGTTTGCCTTGCTCCCCACCTATAACTCTCCAGTCTCTGCCCCCTGCCTGGAACCAACATAAAGCGTCTGCCTCGCTAATAGACCCCGCCCCATTCACGCCCCTCCTTAAGGCCTGGGACGCGCGTGTCCCTGGGAGGCCTTCTTCTCTGGGCCGTATCGTCCGAATCCATCCTCCTCTCTGCCCCAGGCAGCGACAGTTTGCAGTCCCTCCTTTTAACTCTTGTTTCTAATTCCTCCTTTCTACTAAAGTCTGTTTTCCATGCGGCCTTCCCGGTCGGGAAGGTGTCTGTTCCACGCAGTCTAAAACCAGAGGCCTTCTGTAACTCAGTGAGCACGCTCAACAGGCCCTCACGTGCCTCGCTCCCTCCGTCCTGGTCTTGACCACAGACTGCGAGGCAGTTGCTGCTGTGTGCCCTTGGCAGGTGCAGGGCAGTCTCCGTGATTTTAGGCACGTTAGTGAAGGCCACCGAGCCGAAAAGCGCTGGCGCAGGGACTAGCATGTGGGTCTGTCCGCTCGTCCCTTTCTACCATGCATTGTAATCCTGAAGATGACAGGGAAAGGAGCTTGTGAGACAATTGTCCTTCTCCTTGAAATACCAAACAAGGGGAGAACAGAGGGAGCTTCAGCTCCTTCAAGAGAAAATGACAAGCTGTGGGGCCCTTCGACAAAGAGAAGGGGAACGTGTTTCTCCACCCTAAAGCCCACATGAATAGAGCTTTTATAACTGACTTGCTGTAGACAGACAAAAGGTGGGGATTATTGAGAAAGTCATCATCAGGATTTTTGTTCTTTACCCAAAGGGCAGCCATTGAATACTAACTACCTGCCAGGCCCCGTGGCGCTCGGGATGAATAGTAAGTCCTGCCCCCTGCCCACCCAGAAACTCACATTCCGGGGATGACAGGTGCCGGCATGTAAATAAATAATCACAAGGGCGTGCAACGAGTTCTGTAATGAGGTTAAATGCAAGAGTCTGGAGCATTGAGGAAGGACAGCAACTGCCTCGCGTGTTATATTAGGAATATTTACAATGAGAATCAGAATACCTAATTTGTAGAGGCTGAAAGTAAAACAGGGGGTTGGAATTTCTTGGTTGAGAATTCCGGAATAGGCACTGTAGGCATCAGTTTGTAGACAGCAATGTGGTGATCTTGCCTTTGTGGTCAAATGATGGCTGTCATGATTCCAGTCATCACCTCTCTGTTTACCACAGAAAGGTGAATGGGGTGGGAGGAGGATGGCACCTTATCTATTATTAGGAAATCACATACGTGCTTCTCCATGTATCCTTTTGGGGAATCTTGGGCCACATTGCCACCACTAGCTGCAAGGGAGTCTGGGAAATCAGTGAGTAGGATCATTGTGATTGGCTTGGGTCCTAGGTGGATCATGAGCCATTCACAGAGGCTGGGGACATTGTAACTACAAATGAAATTAATGTTCTTTTGGAAACAAAGGATGACATGGAGAGCAAGACATACAGGAGGCAACCTTCTGCCACGTGCGGTCCTAGAAACAAGAAGTATATTTGAGCGCAGCTATGAGGGGCGAGCAGGCATTCACACAGTAGAAAAATAAGGATATTCTAAGAAGGGGGCGGGGGAAGCATATGCAAAGGCACTGAGTTGTGAAAGACAGGTTCAAGAAATACCAGGAAGTTTGTGAGCCCGGCCATGGCTGGGGATGGAGTTGGAGGAGGGAACCGGCTTGAGACAGCTTTAACTGCCAGGTTAAGGGGAATAGATGTTCGCGAGTCGCCGAAAGCCAGGGGAGGTCTTGAGACAGAGACCCATTTTCCATATACCCTGTATCTCAGTAATTTGGAAAGCATAAAGCCCATGTTCTCCTTCACCTGGCATTTGCACACACTCTGATTTCTCAGCACTTTTGCACCATGAATTATTTTTATGAACCCTCTGGGCTCCAAGTACTTAAGGAGCTGAAGTTTTGGCTGAACTCTTCCCATAGCCTGTCCTTGTACCGAAGTCTTGTTTCTATCTTTGAAATGCTTTTTCCTGTGCCCTTGGCGGGTGAAGGAGTCTCTCCTTTCTCCTTTAATCTCGTTGACTTCCCCTGTCTTCCCAGATGATGTTTAAGTTTCCGGGACAGTAATCCATTTCCATCAATTTCCCTGGCTCACTGCAGGCTGACTCCAAGCCCGCACATACACTCTGCCTTTACAGATAGTTCAGATCCAATTAGATCACACTCAAGGGCCCCTGGTGCCTGGCAGCTTCTGTTGCCCACCCGGCAGGCAACCTGGATGCCTCTCCTCTGCCTCCTGCTGAGCTAGGGGTTCAGCTTATATCTCTGGAAAGTCCTAAATCACCTACAGCAGTTAGTGTCCCAGGGATGCATGGGGCTTCCATGTTTGGCAGGGAAAAGTAGGTTTTATTTCTGATCCTACAGTCTTCTGTAAATTTCAGGTTCATTGATATGAACAGAGCCATTTAATGATTACAGACATGGGAGAAATAAGAGGAATAGATTCCCAATTTCTATCTCCTTGGGTTCAAATTCTGACTCTTCTGCCTTCTAGCCGTGAACCTTAGGGAAACGTGCTGAACCTTCCTCACCTGTAAGACGGCATAATGAGACTGTCACTTACAGTGCTGAATAAGGAATCAATGAGCTGTGTCAGGTGAGGTGTTCAGAGCAGTGCTTGGCACATTGCAAGCATCCAATATACGTTAGCTGCTAATTATTATTATTATTATTACTATGCTAATGTGCCTCAGCAAATGGAATAAGTTATGACAGGTTTTCACCGAAGTTTGGGAGACTCGTAATTACCAGCTCCTTGCAAAACTCTATTTTGGGCACATTCTCCCCTGTCACTCCACCTCATATGTGAGAACTTGTCAATAAATGTCATCTGCACCACCAGCTTGCTACCCCCAAGTCAGCAAGGGTGGGTGACTCTGTCTCTCAGGGGGCCAGGAAATGATATTTTTCAGTAGTCAGACAAACCCTGATCTAAACAATCAGCCATGGTGACTCTGGTTGGGATTTTCAGAGGCAGGCGTGTGGCGGAGCAACCTGGGAGATAGAAGCTGCGCCGCACTGCTCCCTCCACAGTGTGGCTCTGGGCAAGTCACTTCTCCCTCCGGGCTTGGGCCTGCGCCACGCTCTACTTGGAATTGGCCCAGCCCAGAGGTGGTCCCTAACAACCTCTCCCTACCCTCTCTCTCAAAGCCATGCCACGCTTGTAATTTCCAACGGACAGCTCTCTAATGATTCCTGGATTCTTCTCTGCCCTCAGAGCCCCTCTCGGTGCGTGGCACAGAGCTGGTGCTCATGTTACTATTGAATAAATGACTAAATGAATGAATAATGATGTGGTAGAAAAATAAAGATTTGGAAGCAAGACAGACCTGGTTTTGTATGAGGATTGGCTGCTTACTAGCTAAGTGCCCCTGTGATAGGCTGAGCCTCAAGATTAACATCTATAAAAGGGATAATAATAGAAGCAACCTAACCAGGTGGTCCGAGGACTGAATGTGAAAACGCACACACACACCAGCACCACCACCAACCACCACCACAACCCTGGCCTAATATCTGGCATATGATGGGTATTAGACGAGCAGTAGCTATTATTTACCTCTCACAAGACTGCCACAGGAGGACAGATTATTCTGTGTTCTGATGATTAAAATCTAACTGGAAAAAGTAAATCTGAATATACATTTAGTCTTTGAGAGGGCTCACCTACCCAAAGCGACTGGGTTACGAAAAGTTTCACAGCGCCCCCTTGGCTTGCCAGTGACCCCACTCTCTTCTTGCTCTCCCTTCCTTTAATCTCTGCTGCTTTTCCTCCAACACCAGTATTTGCCTGTAGGCGATACCCCAGACCCAGCTTCCTGGGCAGACGTGGAACAGAATGAGGAGTGAGGTGATAAGAGATGGCCTGATGTGGGTGGCAGCAGGAGGAGACCAGGGGCCCTGTCCTAGCTCTGACCTGACCCATGTGATCGTGGGCAAGCCACCCCCGTAAGCCTCACGCTTCTCATCTGTGAAGGGCTCAGCCCTTTGACACAGTACTTGACCGTGGTTACGAGCCTGGCTGGGGGGTTTCTGGTTTAGAGCTGACTTCGTGTCTCAGCTCTGCAACTTACCAGCTGGGAGATGCGGGCAAGTCAGGTACGATTTCCAAAAACTAAAAAATAAACAGTGGGATTTAAACGGGCTTATTCGGAGGCATTAATGACACGGTCTCCCCAGAGAGCCGCGCAGACTTGTGTGCGGTAAGTTAAGATTGTTGGCCCAGGGCCAGCCCTTATTTTCGCGTAAAGTTTCTCCGCGATGAGGAAGCCCAGGCTTCCCGAGTCAGATGCACAGCCCCCAGCCTTCCTGCTGGCTCAGCCCTTGGCAAGCACCAGGCTCTTCCGCAGCAAAGACGTGATCCCCACTGGGCGTGAGCGGCACCAGCTCACATGCAATGATTTTAATGCGGGACCCAGGACCCTCTTGCGTCTGCGTGGGTGTCTTAGAGGAGCGTCTTCTCCCTGTCCTCCTCTCTCTTACAGCCTTCGAAAGGCCTCGCAGTTCGTGCTCGTCCTCCTCTGAAAGGCTTGCACCGCCAAGTGGCCTCACTCCTGCTGGCCCTTTCTGCTCCCTCCTGAAGGCCAGATGCCCACTTCGTTACTCGTTGCTGCAGCCACTTCCTGCTGGCAGGAGGGGAAAAGCGAGGGGGACACTAACAGTTCAGGCTGGTGGCCCTCTCTTTGAGGGGAGAAGAGCACCCACATATATGGGGCCACCCTGGCAGGCAGGCACTGTGCTAGACATTTGTTTTTGCCTCCTAGCTACTTTGTGAAGTCAGGGTGACTGATCCCCACCTGCACATGAGGAAACTGAGGCCCCAAGAAATGAAACAAACTGCCCAAGGACACACAGCTAGGAGCATAGCTGGGGCTGGAACCTAGGCCGGTCTGACGTCTCTAGTTCTTGCTCCACCGTTACGCCATTGCTGGGCGTAGGAGGGCAGGGATGTGGCTTGGGCTGAATAGGTATCCAGTTAGCCACTGTACCATGAGAGAGGGACTTGGTTGCACAGTATTTATCCAGCCAGCTTCAAGGGCTGTCCCTATAGTACATCCGTGGGACCCCCAGAGAGGGGGCAGAGCGAGATAGGCCTCCAGACCTCTCTTTGGATGGCAGGTCCTGTGTCCTGCTGCAGACTCTCAGACAGACAGAGTGCGGCTGAAGGAGAGAGCTGGGAAGCCACTGAGCTCTGGGCACCCAGCCCCTTTGCCCAGTGTCACCGCCATGGGAGGGGGCAGCCAGGACATTGGGGGGTAGAGAGTGAAAGGTGAGAGTTATTTTGTTTCCTCTGGGATGTGACAAAACATGAAAAGGGGAGTTTTTAAAACCTGTCCTCCATGGTGTTGAGGAAGGAACATGGGCTTTAGATTTATTCATACTCGCGCTGGAACCCCAGCTCCAGCCCTTACCAGCTTTGTGGCCCTCGTCCACTGCTTGTCCTTTAAAATTGCTTGTTTGGGTCATCAGAAGGATTTTAAAAAGACAAGGAATGCAAAGCTGATGGCGAAATGTTCCACTGACAACCAGGCTCCCCGGGGAGGGGATGAGCAGTGCCCCCCAGAAATGACAGCTGCCTCGTCCCTGAGGACCCGGGCTCCACAATGGCCCTCCCACCCCACCATTCACATCCTCTTCATCACAGCCAGAGCAATCTTCTTAAAACCCTGAGTTAGTCATTTCCCCCTCCTGTCGATGCATCTGTGGCTGCAACCTGAACATGGTCCCCCGGAACCAGGATCTCGCCCCACCCACTTCTGCAGCCACGTCGCCCCCGCTCACACCCCCCTGCTCCAGCTGCAGGGCGTGTGGCTTATTTTCCAAAGGAGCCGCACGGTCCCACATGTCTTCCCTCTGCCCGGATTACGTCACCACTATCCCGCCTCCCCAGGAAGCTCCCACTCCTCCTTCAAGCCCCCCAGCACAGGTATCTCTGTGACGCTTCTCTGAGCAGAGTCTGCAACTCCCATTTCTTCCTGATCCCCCCTCCTCCACCACATCCTGTTACCTGTTTGTGGACGTGCCTTCCCAGCCACCAGTGAGCTGGCCGGGACAGGCCTTGCCAGCGAGGGCCTCTGGTCGCCCTCCAACCTGATCCACTCTGGGTACTTCATAGTCAGATCCAGCACTTAATCGAGCCCTCACCCTGTGCCAGGCACTACTTACATGCTTTACACAGTATATAGTCGCTTTTCACAACAGCTCTATGAGGCAGCGTGTCTGTCAGTCCTGACCGGAGGCAGAAACCATGCCAATTATTTGAATAGGGAATCCCCAAAAGCGATAGCTAGATACAAAGTGTTCACTTGGTAACAACAACAAAAAAGCACAAATAGAAAATTGGAGGGAACAGTTACCACCCCTGGAGTGGGGAGAACGGAGGTGGCAATTACTGTATCGTTATTGTGACTGCGACTGCGAGGCTGACCCCAGGCCCAGGGTGGGGTCAGCAGGCGGCTCCCGGCGCAGCAGCATTGGGTGGAGACGGCAGGGCGATGCGGCTGCTTCTGAGGGCTGGAAAAACTGCAGAAATGGAGTCAGCTGCGGCTGAAGGAGGAAGTGCTATTGCCGGTGTGAAGAAAGGAGGTGGGGTGACAGTCACAGGAACAGGGAACAACAGGAAGGAACGAGTTCTTTCTTCCTCCTCCAGCCTGTCAGTCCCCCTCCCGTGGCCCCTGGTGGCAGCACCTGACAGGGAGCAGCTGGCAAAGCAGAAAAAGGGTTTGCAGAGTCCCAACTTCGGCATCACAAAGCAGGTTTGGGGCCGAGAGATGATATATATATCCACTGGCACACACAGAAGTCGCTACTAATTCCTGTGTCACAGACGGGGAAACCGAGGCACCGAGCGATTAAGTAACTTGTCCAAGATTAAGTGACTCCCTAGAGCAGAGCCACGATTTGAACCCAGGCAGTCTGGCCTCAGTGCCCTTGCCCTTAACCGGTCTACCGTAAATGTTGAATGAGTAAGCGAATGAGTGAATGAGTGAACGAATGAATGGGCAAGCCTCGGTATGAGGCTTGGACCGGGGCCCAGCCGTGGCGCCCACAAGCACGAGGTCCTCCCTGCCTGACGACCTGCTTGTGCCCTGCCAGGTGATTCACTGGAACTCCCCCAAGAAACTTCGGGTGAAGAACAAGCACGTGGAGTTCTTCCGCAACCTCTACCTGACCTTTCTGGAGTACGACGGGAACCTCCTGAGGCGGGAGCTCTTCGGCTGCCCCAGCGAAGCCGACGTCAACAGTGAGAACGTAAGTGGCCTACAGGGCTTGGCGGCGCAGGCACGGCCTCTCCGCTGGTCGGCCGAGGACCTGCAGTGTGCCAGGCTCCGGGCCCGGCTCCGGGCATGCCCGAGGTGAACGAGCACCATCGCTGCCCTGGGAGTCCACTGCCTGGTGGGGGAGATGGGCACGTGGGCAGACCCCCGCCACGCTGAGCCCTGTTGATGCAGAGGCCGCGCTTGGCCCAGACTAGGTGAAATCAGACGTGAGTTTCCACACAGAGGAATCAGAATGAGCAAAAACACTATTGAGTCGATGAATAAAGGGTCTGTTCACAGCCAGGAAGCCCTGAGGTCTTTGTGGACATGGCACCCCAACGGGAGACCCAGGATTCAGTGTCATCAGTACATGGGATGACACCGAAGATTTTCACAAGAAACTGGCTCCTTTAGGGGTTAGCAGGGGTGAAGAAAGTGTTAGGTGAGTGGTCACAGGCATAGTTAACATCTATATTTTATTTCTTCATCATTTATAATTGTTTTTGTATGTTATATCTCAGGTACTCATAGAAACCCCTTCTTCCTTCCCAATTAGAGTGGAAGCAGTTTAGGCACAGAGAGGTTAAGCAGGTTGTTCGTGGTCACACAGTAAGCAAGGAGCAAAGGCGAGACTGATCTGAAGTTCTGAGGAGCAGGATGCAGGGAAGCGGCAGCGCGCTGTCGCAGGAAGAGCAGGGAATGCAGGGGTCAGGAAGGCCTGGGTTTGGCTTTAATCCCTTTCAGTGATCACCCGTGTGACCTCAGGGAAGTTACTCAACCTCACTGTGCATCAGTTTCCTCAGCTGTCAAATGCAGATGAAAAACCATCACAGGGACGCTGTGAGACTAAATGAGAAATCGGATGTAAGGCACCTGGATCAGCATCTGTCATGTGTTAGATGCCTGATAAATATTTGTTCCCTACCCTTTCCTTGACCCTTAGTATTAGACACAGGAGTCATGGATTCATTTGGTCAGTCCACAAACAATTTACTGATGGTTTTCTTATTCTGGGCACTGAGTATTAGTCAGTAAGAAAGGATAATGGTCCCTACTGTCATGGTGCTTGTATTTTAATGGGGAAACACAATCACTACACAAACGATCAGGAGAAACTATCAGCCAGTGGCAAATGCCACATGGCGACCTGTTAGAAAGCAGCGGAGCAGCTCTGCTGGTCTGGGAGGTCTGGGAGGACTTCCCTGAGGAGGCGACATTTCATCTGAGACCTGAATACAGTACAAGAAAGGGCCAGCCTTAGAAAGCAAGGGATCAGGGAAGTACAGATCACAGCCACAGTGAGACACCGCCTCACGGCTTTCGGAATGGCTGTTATCAAAAAACGAAAGATAACAAGAACTGGCAAGGAGAAGTGGGACCCGGCACACTATTGATAGAATGTCAGTTGGTGCAGCTGCTGTGGAAAACAGTATGGAGTTTCCTCAAAAAATTAAAAGTAGAGCTGCCTTATGATCCAGCAGTTCCACCTCTGGGAAGATACCCAGAGGAATCACAGTGAGGACCTGGAGGTGATATCTGCACGCCCATGTCCACTGTGGCATTATTCACAGTAGCCACGAGGGGGCACATCCCACGTGTCCACTGACAGGTGAATGAACGCAGAAAGTGTGGTGTGTAGACAATGGAATATTATTCAGCCTTTAAAAAAAAGAGGGGGGAGGGGGACATCTTACCATGGTGACAACATGGATGGACCTGGAAGACAATATGCTAAGTGTCTATCACAGAGTGACAATACTGCATGATTGCTCAAATATGAGGCGCCTAACATAATGCGACATGGAGAAGGAGACAATGGCGTGGTGGCTGTGGGGGATGAGGAGAAAGGGAAATAAAGAGTTGTTCAGTGAGCATAACGTGACAGCTGTACAAGGCGAGTTCCGTTCCCTCAGTTGTGCTGATGGTACTTGAGTGGACGAGGTCTGTCCAGAAGGTATCCAGACATGTAATATGAGAAATAGAGACATTTACTAAAGAAGATACAAAATACAAGAAACAGTGTATGTAGGACAATGACGCCTCAGTCCCCTTCCAAGTAGGCACTTTGGGACCTCACACAGTTCTCCCAGTCGCCATCGGCTGCCCTGGCATATTTTCCTGAATCTCATCGACAGTCTGAAATCTCTTCCCTTTCAAAGTGATTTGAGTTTTGGGAAAAGCCAGAAGTCACAGGGCAGCAAATCTGGACCGTAGAGGGGCCAGAGTCACCTGGGTGATTTGATGTTTCACCAAAAAACTCTGCGTGAGACGTGATGCATGAGCAGGCGCATTGTCCTGATGAAGCTACCAATCACCAGTTGCCCATAGCTGCATCCTTCTGAATCACCTGAATAGTTTCTGTGGAGGAATGTTCAAGCTTAACACAAAATGTGATGCAGATTTGTTGCTCTACTTACTCAGTCATTTTAAATGTGACGGCCACACAGTACACATGCTCACTCAGTGGCGTCTACTGCCCTCACTGACTAGTACAATGAAGTTGTCATTGCGCACACATGCGCATTCCAGTCCACTCTCCTTGGCTGCCAGTTTACATCGATGCTGTGCAAACCTTTCTCATTATATTAACAATGGCCGGACTTTTTCTGGACAGACCTGAATGTCCTGTATGTTTCGGATACATATGGACAAGTTTATCATATTGTATATATTTACTGTGCAATTTTTTGTACGCTAATTATATACCTCAATAAAGCGAGAGGGGAAAAAAGGAAGAGGAGCAAAGGAAGTACTGTTTGAGGAAAAAAGCAGCAGGTGCAAAGGCCCTGGGGCAGAGCAGATTTGCTGTGAGGAGCTAAAGGATGATGTCTGTGTGCCCAGGGGATAGCGGGGAAGGAGGTACATAGGAGGAGTGGAGCAGCAGGTCGGCCGGAGTCAGATTGAAAGGATGTTGTGCGCCAGGTTCAAAATTCAGGACTTCGTTGTATTACTATTATTGTTATTACTTATATTCTCATGTTGGATGTCATGAGAAGCCTTTTAGACTCCCAGATGGCAGGGGAAGGTGTCTGTGGGAGGTCTGGAGTCACACTCTCACCCGGCCCTGGTCACAAAGCCACCCCTACTCTCTGTCATTTGGCCCCCCAAGTCACAGTGCAGTCGTCTGTAGCTCCGGCTTTTTCCCCTGCATCACCCTGGATGCTTTTCTCAGTGTCTGCCCATTTACACCACTGGCAACAGCAGAAAGACAACCATTAAGCACTTGAACTCTGTCTCAGATGCTGGGAAGCACTTAGAGGTTTTGACAAACACTCTGTTATTTTGGTTTTTCCTTCAGTTCACTTTACTGAAGTCAGTATCCATCATCATCAGCATTTGAGTGCCCATTCGGCACTTTATTCCAGACGCTAAATAAAAACTGTTCTCTACCTCTGTCTTTTTTTTTTTTTTTTTCCTCCATAGAAGAGGCTTCTATAAAAAGCCTGGCAGGATGAAGCCATCAGTTACTCATCACATCAAGGGGTTCCCCTGGTCTCTTCCAGTGTCTTAGGAAGCGGGGTTCCCTTTATAAATGACTCACCAGCTTTTCCTACCATCCACCCCCGCCGGGGCCATGGGATCGGCAGTGGAGGGAGAGCCCCCGTGGTCCCCCTCGGGATCTGTGACTGTATTCATTTTCCCAGTAAGCACACGCGAGTGCCGGCCATCTGCCAGACACTGTGCAGGGCGCTGGGGTTGAAATTAGAGACTGACCCAGTCCCTCTATATGGACCCGGAGGGTAGCCTGCCCGGGTTCAGGGAGGATCATGAACTAGAGCGCAGCCTTCTGGAATCACTCACCCCAGCGCTCCTCCCCAAAACTCTTGCCCTTGACACTGCAAGAGCTGCACTCGCCACCTTTGCAGTTCCTTCTCCATCCCCACCCACGCGTGCCCACCACAGGGCCTCTGTGCTCGCCTGCTTCCCCCCCCGCCTGGACCACCCTGCCGCAAAGTGTGTAAACGTTTCGGAGGTGGCATCTTCAGGAACTTTCCCTGACCCTCCTCAACCTCAGGTAACCCTTTGCCGCTCTCTGTGGCACACCCTCTTCATTTATCAGAGTGTATCGCACCATCCACAACTGTTTCCTAGTTTTTTTTTCCCAGATAGAAGCCCATTAGAGTAGAGACTTTGCCTGTACTGCTTGCCTCTGAGGAGCCCCCCTCCAGCGTGGAAGCAAGTGCAGCGTAACCACTTAATAAATATTTATCGAATGAATCAAATACATGAGAGAAAAAGGATGAAGTACCAGGTAAAGGCAGAGCAGACAAAGAACTAGAGCGGTCAGTCCTGGCTGTAGGACGCTGTTGGTTGGAGCGTCGTCACATACCGCAAAAGGTTGCGGGTTCAGTTCCCGGTCAGGGCACATACCTAGGTTGTGGCTTCGTCCCCAGTCAGAACGCATGGGGGAGGCAACCAATCGATGTTTCTCTTTCGCATCAATGTTTTTTTTTCTCTCTCTCTCTCTCCCCTCCCTCTCTCTCTAAAAATCAATAAACGTGTCCTCAGGGGAGAACTGAAAAAAAAGAAACAGTAGAGAATTCAAAGAGAACATGCTGGGCGTTTGTTCGATAGGGCCTAGGCACACAGGGAGACAGGCAAAGAAGAACTGGTCGGAGGAGTTTAGACTCCACCGAACGGTTTTAATCTTGGTCAGATTCACATTTCAGAAAAATCACTCTGTGTAGAGAATAGAGTGAAAGAGCCAAGACCGGAGGCAGGGAGACCACTTAGGGAGGGTTGCTCCCCCCCAGGCAAAAAGGTGACCGTGGGCCTGCGACCCAGGCCAGCAGCCGTGGGGATGGAGAGAACAGATGGGTTGTTTGGTGGGCACTGAGAACAGGGGAACAGGGGCAACTGGCACTCAAGAATCAAGGCAGAGGTCTCTGTGCGCTGCCCCAGCCAAGCCCCTCCGGCACGCTGGCCCGCCGGGGCAGGGCCGGGGCAGGGCCGGGGCGGGGGCGGGCCTGCGGCGTTGCACCCCTGGAACCGCGCCTCTGTAGGGAGTCCACCTCCTGCTCCTTTGCAGCACCAGGTGTTATCTGCAAACACAACCAGAGGAAAAGGGCAAGATCTTGGATCTGGCCCAAAGCCGGATGCTTCCGCTCCATGGGAAGAGGTCGTTAGCGCCCCGACAAGTGCACAGATGGTGGTAGTCTCAAAGGAATGAAGTCCGGAACCTCTTCATTGGGCTGCTGATCCCAGAAGAGCAAGGGCTCCAATGGCACTACATCTCAAGACTCATTCAGCCACTCGACGTATAGTCATTCAAACAGTTGCCAGCCTCAGGGCTGGGGATCCAGAGGGAGCGTGGCAGATCCAAGCCTGGCTCTCACGGTGCTTGTCCACGAGGGAGGCAGACAAGCGGGGGCGTTGTTACCCAGTGTGAGCGGTACCCAGATGACGGTGGTGCTTTGAGAGCACACGAGGAGGGCATTGCACTCACTAGGAGAGAGAAGTTGATCAGGGAAGACTTCCTGGAGGAGGCAAGATTTGAAGGGTGAATAAGGAGCGGGAGGATGGAAAGCGGACTTAGGCAGAGGGAGGGGATAGCACAGGCAGTGGAGAGCAGAGATGAAGAGGAGCACGGCACACTCAGGCCCAGATGCCGGGAACGAGAGGGCATAAAGCGCTGTACAAGCTTGTCGTTTGCATTGTTACAATTTCTTCACGGGGGAGGTGATGGTGGTGATAAGACTGGGAGCACGCTAGTCACCCCAGGTGCCTCATTTCATAGTGACTTGACTTCAGAGAAGTCACATGACTGCCCTGGGCTTCAGGTTTACCATCTGATAAAGGGAGACAGGGATGACTTTGTCATAGTGCTTTGCGGATAATTTATGCTAAATCACTGACAAGGAAGGAGTCAGCACCAGGAATACCATTGTTTTTTTTTTTCACAAACCACAGTGCCCAGTCTTTCCGATGACAATCTGTTGTTCTACAGGTGTGTTTCAGGTTTTATTAACCTTGCTTCTATGAAGGCCTGGCAGAGAGTCACTGAGAACTCTGTCTCTAAAGCTTCTGAGGGCTGTCACATTTGCTCTGGGTCACACAGTCCCAGAAAGGTTTCCCACCAATGGGGGGCCTGCAGGTAGGAAGGAGAAACCATTTGGTGGCCTCGCTGACAAAAGAATAAATAAATTCGGGAAGCCAGGGGATTCCATGTGGAGCTGAGAGTTTTAGAGTTTGATTTGGAGGCGATCAGCCTCCCATGTGGTGTAGAATGACAGGAGCTATGGGGACACAGCCGCCCCGCCCACCACAGTGCAGCCAGGCATCTCTCCCCGGGACCAGTAAGTTAATTTGTATAATTCGGTAAGCATCCAGGAAGCATTAGTTATTATTCTTTGATTGAAATCGCCGTGGAGGCCAGAATTCCATTCCTTAGCATTTCTCTCCCTTTTGCTCAGCAACCCAGCCGTTGATCCATATCCAAGAAACCCCAGGACTCCACACAACACAGCTGGATGATCACGGATATTCTCCGCCCCCTAACCCCCTAAGCCATGCAAACATCCGTCTACACACCCCTAACGGGCTTGCATCTGGCTTCTGCTGGAATCCTCCCAAAGACCGGGAGCTCACCACCTCCAACAACTTAGTCCACTGCTGGAAGGCACCAAATGCTAAGCCATTTTTCCCCATGTTGAGCTGAAATCTTCCCTTCTCTAAGGAATCCATCAATCTGAGTCCTGTCCTCCGGGGTAAAATAAGGACACCCCCCGTTGTCCCTGGCAGCATGGCAGATAGGGTAGCATCAAGAACGGCTTGCCTCACCTAAGGGAATTCTCCAGGAAGCTCACCTTTCTAAATGCAAAGCCATTAAAATATATATGCTTTAACCAATTTTGGTGGAAATCTCGCTAAAGTACATGCCCTTCCTTTAGTCACCCAAGTATACTAAGCTTACAATTTCCGATGACTAAGGTTGCACTGAGCAGGCTGCATAGGGAGGTGGGGGAGGTGGGGGAGGTGGGGGGAGGGGAGCAGGCATTGGCCAGAGGAGGAAAGATGCTGTTTATCCTGGCAGGAAATTACCTTGGCCTATTTGCTGCTTGTTCTGCAGATTCCTTTCTGACAGCTGTCATTTCCACTTCATCAGCTTCAGAACAGCCCTTTCTGCACTCACCTCCCTGTTCCTCCTTCCCCCGGCAGCCAAAAAAGAAGAGAAACCAATGTATTGAAGTCCGGAAGACCAATGGTAAAAGAATTGTCCATTGTCACATTAGAAGTTAAATTATGAAATGGCAAGCATCCAAAGGTGCAAAAAATAAAAATAAAAAGGAGAAGAAGTGAAACAAAAGATTGGATACCAATGGGTTTTCGAGTTTACACGGAATTATAAGTCCACCGTGTCTGCAAACGTAGAGCTTTCTTATACCAGGTCCTCAGCAGATATCACTAATTAATGGCCCCAGTCATTCGCTCTGGGCTCTTGTCCCAACCCGTGTCCCAGCCAAGACAGCCCTCCAGGGAACCAGTACCTGTCTCCAACCAATGACACGGAAGATGCTGGAGCCCCAGGCATGAGTCTCTTTATCTCTCCTATACTGGGCCTGTGCTCTGTGCTACTCCAGGACCTTTTTCTGCTTCCGCTAGCCCTTGACAACTGGAGATTTTCTGCAGGGAGAGAGAAAGGGAAATGCAGCTTCAGTCTTCCCCACAAGGGAGGGAGGTGGGCATCAGGGTCCCATTTGACAGATAAGGAAGCCAAAGCTCAGAGAAGATGAGTCACTTGTCCAGTCACACACGTTCTAAGGGGTGGGGCCAGGATTTGAAACCAGGTCTACCTAACTCTAAAGTGGCCAACCAAGGCCACATTTCTTAAGTGGATGTAGCTCCATATTTAAAATGAGCATAATAACTACAACGCACTCGGTGATTCTCCTAGTCGTGTTACTTGTATAATCATTCTGACTCTTCCATGAACCCTGCACGGAGTAATCATTATCATCTCCATTTCATCACGGAGGACCTGGAGGCTCAGAGAATTGGAATCACGGGGCAGGTTGGCGCCTGCGTGGCCTTTCTCTAAGCACATAAAACATCCCCCGATCTAAAACTGCAATACTTGCCCCCTGCCCCACACTCCCTAGCACCCAGGACTTCATTATTTTCCTCCATAGCACTTATCGCCAATCAGTAGCTCATGTTCTTAACTTACTTGTTTTTGTTGGTCATGTCTCACCCCACGTGAATGGAAGCTCTGTGAGTATGTGGATTTTTATCTCCTTTATTCATCAATATGTTTTTATGCCTTGAAAAGACTGCCTGGCGCCTGGTACGTGCTCAGCAAATTTTGTTGAACAAATGAACTACTTATTACAAGTCCTTTTCTTCTTTTTTAAAGATTTTATTTATTTATTTTTAGATGGAGGGGAAGGGAGGCAGAAAGAGAGAGGGAGAAACATTGATGTGTGAGAGAGACATCGATCGGTTGCCTCTCACATGCCCCCAACCAGGAACAGGCCCACAGCCCAGGCATGTGCCCTGACTGGGAATCGAACCGGCAACCTTTCACTTTGCACTCAGTGCCCAACCCACTGAGCCACACCAGTCAGGCCTACAAGTTCTTTTTTTGAAGCATTTGTGGTGTGCTAGAAAGTTCCCCATACTCGAAATCAGCCAATCTGGCCGCGGGACCAGATCTGTGATATTGGGCATAACTTTTACCTCCGATGAACCTCAGTTTTTTCACCTGTAAAATGGTCATAAGTAAGCCCAGGCCACAGGCAGCACGTGGGCCACAAGCCTGTCCCGGACCCCTCCCTTCCAGGGGCTCTGAGACCCCCGTCACCTCTGAGACGGGGCTTCTGAGCTCAGCTCCCTCCGCTACAAGGGTAGCGGGCTACCTCAGGGCCTTGCTCCCTGACACAAAGCCCACTAAGAAGAAAAGACAAGAGCATCACCATGGCTCAATTAGAAGTTAAAAATAAGACACATATAAACAGATTCCATAAACACTCCAGCACCACTGTGCGCGGCAGTGCCAGGAAGCAGATGGCTCTGTGGAAACAGCTGTATCCCAGAGAAACCCCAGAGAAAAACCAGAATGTATTATTGCTCTCACGTGTGAGCCACATGTCGCCAACTCTTTCATCACACCGTGGGTGTCAGTCCCCCGGCGGACAGTGCCCAGAGCCCTGGGACGGTTGGCTGCTGCCCAAGGCTGGCCTCTAGTGACCTTCCGCAGGCACGTTAATTCCAGAGCCCGAAGGATCCCAGCGTTTGCCCGGGAGGCCGGGGGCAGAGGTGCAGGGAGGACCGTGGGATCAAGATATCCAGTGGATATGTTTGCACCCCAGGCTCGCCCCTGACCTGTCTGCTGTGTGTCTGTCCAGCTCCAGTGGGCATACCTCTCTTATTCCCTCCCCTCCCCTAGGCTCTGGCTGGAACCTCCAAACGTGCCAGGCGCTCCCTCCTGGGCCTTTACAGCAGCAACCTGCCCTTTTCTCCTTCCGGCCGTGTCTTCCCCCACTGGCCGGCTCCTTGTGCAGAACGCAGGGGGCAACTCTGGAGCAAGACCACCTCACGTAAAGTCTTAGGGACAGCAGCGATGAAACCTCAGGCCATTTACTTAAACCCTGTGAGGCTGGCTTTTCCCACCTATGAAATGGGAGTCAGAATTAGCCTGTCCGATAGGCCTAATGATGACCAAACAAGGTTAGACAGGTCAGGAGCTCGGATCAGTGCTGCATGTAGCACATGTCCCCCCCAAATTAAGTTTTGCTCATCCTGTATTATAATTTCTAACTTGCTTCTTTGTTCCCGACCCAGACTCTGTGAACAATTTAAGTACAGAAACTGGGGTTCCTACCCCATCCTTAACACAGAGCTTGGGATAAAATAAGGGCCAGTATTAATTGTGTGTGAGGTACAAATTAATACTTATAGCCAGGATGGAGAGAGACCAGGCCTTTTTCTTCTTCGTTTCCTCAGGCCCTAGGTCAGAGCCGGGCAGAATATCTCTGGATCTTCACTGAGCAGACCTTAGTCCACACCTCCCCTTCGCACAAAAGCATGAACGTGGTCCCTGGTGAAAAATGTTTTGGGTTCCTGGAACTTTGTTGATTAATACACACAGCAGGCAGCCAGTTAAGCTTGTAATCTTTCTCTACCTGTGTGCCTTAATAAAACTTAACTTCTCCATGGAAACCACAGCAGAGAGCCCTGAACTCGGTTTCAGGAGATGTGAGTTAGTCCCGTCTCTCTGAGCAAATCCCTGGTGCCCCAGCCTCCTCGTCCGTCAGCTGAGGATGACAGGGCAGCCCTGCCTGTCTCATACAGACACAGGGAAGAGCCGATGAAGTAATGATGTCAAGGCCACTGAAAGGTGAAAGTCACTTGAATGTAGAAAGCAACATTATTGAGTGGTGTTTTACCCACCAGATGTTTCCATCCATCATTCAGAGGCATGAGAAGGAGCGGCGTCCCAGGAAGAAATGGGTGGCTTCGGAAGGACTCCTTACTTGGTTCCTTGCACCCGGCCTCCATCCCTTACTGCCTGGAAGAGTTCAAGTGGGTGTGTGAGCTAAGGTAACAGGAGCAGCTATAAAATGGGCTCAGCATGCTAGGAATCTGTGACTCACAGAAAGTCCACATAGGTGTTCCTGATTGGCAGGTGCCTTTTCCCCAGGATCCCAGACTCCATCCATCTTGCGGCTCCGCCTTCCAGGGAGCCTTGCACTCCTGCTGACTGAGGGCTTGTGCATGAGACAGCCTTGAATGTGGTGCCTGGAGCAGCGGGAATCTGCCCACATTCTACTGACCAGGGTTTGGCCACACAGTTGCCCAAAAACTCCGCCTGGCTGTGCCCCAGGAAGAGAGGAGAACGGGAATATTGGTGGGCACAGCAGGTCTCTATGCACCACCCCCCGCCCCCACCCCGGCAGGGACTACATGCAGTCAGCCCTCTACAGTCACACAACCACCTAGCGTTAGAACTAGAAAAACTCCAGGGGGCAACAAGGCACTAGAGACTTGATTGCCTACAAAAACTCAGGGGACGTACACCTGGAGGAAGTACCTCAGCTGCTTGATTCACCTATCGTGTGACCTTGAACCAGTGGCTAACGTCTTCACGTATAAGATAGGACAGAGAGGGGTCCCTGACCCATGGAGTCGGTGTGTGAAATGAGAACGTGCCTGCGGAGTTGTCAGCACATTACCTCGCCTGGGGAGCGCCTGGTCCCTGAGAGCAGTTTTATGAAGCCCAAACCCCTTGCCTTGCCATGGAGTGGCAAAAATGACTTGCTCAAGGTCAGTGAGCAAATGAGTGTCAGAGGGACTGGTCTCAGTGTCCAGTTATCCCTGTAATCTCTCTCTGTGGTTTTTTCTGACCTTGAACAGAAGTCCGTTCAGCCAGAACCCAGGGACACACTTCCAACCCCTCTGAATCCTCAGCCGTGAGCTCTGGTCGCTCCAAAGTCAATCCAGGCCACTGTCCTTAAGGGTGGGAAGAAATAAATGCAAACTGCTTAAAGGGCCATTTTCCCTTGGAGCCCAAATCTCCCTTTGCCTCAGCTGGCTGCCCAAAGAAGCAATTTAGCAAATGCATTTTATCTCAGGAGAACCTGTCTTTTGTTTCTGTGACTTGCTCGTCAGGAGCCCCCTGCCTTCCCCGTGGCCAGAGTGTGGAGTGCTGGACCAGTGGGGTCTGTCGATGAAAGCCCTCCCTCCGGCTCAGCATGTCCCTGGAGAAATCACTGGTACCCTGGGTGACAAGGAGGCAGTTCTTGAGCTGCTCAGCCTTCCCCTCACGGTAACATCAGCCACGAAGTCAGCAATAAGCCGTCCTAGGTTAGAATTTGAAAAGGTCCGTAATGTAATCGTGATTACATTGCTTCGGTTTGTGTAGCACTCTACAGTTTGCAAAGCACTTTTACACATATTTGCTCACCTGAGAAAATTGCAGAAAAGTAGAAGGATGCTGATAAAACTCGCCTGCGAACCCACCACTCAGAGGAAAGCTTTGTTGACATTGTAACGAGTTCCCTTCCATCTGTTTTGTATGGGGGCTTTTTTGGTTGTGTTTTTGCTGTATTGGGAACATCCCACACATGCATTTTTGTGGCCTGCTTTGTTCCCCGAGCATTGTATCTTCCACCAGCTCATCTGGCCCTCACATGCCTCCCCCAGAGAGAAGTCCTGGTGTTGTGAAAAGGTGCGCAGCCTGCAAAGGCTGGATTCCTAAACCAGACTGCTTCTCCCTAGCGGTGTAACTGGCAGGTTACTGAAACCTTCTGAGCCTCAGTTTCCTCCACTGTAAGACAGAGATGTGTGCTGAAGGATTACATTAATAAAGCAATGCACCTGAAAACCTCGCACATAGTAGGTGCTTAATCCATATTAGCTAAGCAAAGATGCAATCCACCGTGTCGATAATAAATACATTAAAGCTCAAGGTGGGTCCAGAGTCTTAGAGATTCTGACACCGTGTGTCTAATTTCACACCTGCCGCGCTTTCCACAGCAGCCAGTGTGGCAGGTGGACAACACTATCCTCTAGACCTTGCCCGTTAAGCACAGGGATGGCCACAGGTGACCTTGGGATACGAATGCTACCAAGACACATTAATGGGACCGCAAAGCTCATAGATATAGGCTGCTTAGCCTGTAGGTTGTT
>PVJD01009442.1:0-62621 GCA_004026545.1 Mormoops blainvillei
CATAAGACTGTCAGCTGATTTCTCAAAAGAAACTTTGCAGGCTAGAAGGGATTGGCAGGAAATATTCAAAGTCATGAAAAACAGGGACCTAGAGCTAAGATTGTTCTACCCAGCAAAGCTATCATTTAGAATCGAAAGACAGATAAAGAGCTTTTCAGACAAGAAAAAAACTAAAGGAGTTCGTCATCACCAAACCATTATTATATGAAATGTTAAAGGGACTTATTTAAGAAAAAGAAGATGATCAAAACTATGAACAACAAAATTGCAAAAAATACATATCTATGAACAATTGAATCTAAAAAACAAACTAAGGAAACAACAAGAACAGAGACAGAATCATGGATACAGAGAGCATTTTGATGGTTGCCAGATGGGGCAGGGATGTGCAGGAATTGGTGAAGAAGTGAGGGGATTAAGAAGTACAGATAAGTAGTTACAGAATAGCCTTGGGGATGTAAAATACAGTATAGGAAATGGAGTAGCCAAAGAACTTATACGCATGACCCATGGACATGAACAATGGTGGGGGGAAGCCTGAGGGAATATGGGTACTAGGCAGAGGGGGACGACGGGGGAAAAGTCAGAACAACTGTAAGAGCATAACCAGTAAAATATAATTAAAAAACAAAAAAAAGAGTTATGATATAAAAGAGGCTGCTGTTGTAAGAACATAATCTGAAGGAATTGAACCAGTACATTTATTATTATTATTCCCAACAGTGGTACCTACACTTTTTTAAGGATCTCATACACCTTTCAAAGTCTAATGAAAAGTTTGAATCCTGTCCTAGAAAATGTCATATACACACAAGCTCATATGTTGTATTTCGGTGGCTTCACTGGTCCCATGAGTACTAACAATAACTTACTAGTGTTGAATATTTAGTATATGTCAGGTATTACTATAAGTGCTTCATATACATTAACTTGTGCTCATTCTAAGATGAATATTAGAGTCAATGAGGTTAAGAAATTTGCCTAAGTTCACATAGGTAGCAAGTATTAGGGCTAGGATTCAAACACAGACCATTCTACTATGTTGCTTTATATATGCATATGTTGAAAATACCATAAGTAAAATGATATACTTTGCAACACATTTCCAAAATAAAAAATTATAAACTACCTAAATATTCACTGATATAGGAGAATTAAATAAATTATTAGACATTAGGTTAAAACTGTCAAAAATAATTGTCATCTCCTTATTTTTACAGATAGGCAATTGCATATATTATATTGTGAAAAATCAAAGTCTATATCAATTTACATGGCTTGCTACTTTTTTGTATTAATAAGAAAAAAAGATAGATATGAATGTGCTTGTATGCGCACAGAGTATTTATGAAAGCATAGATAAGAACCTATGTAATGTGTTTGCCTTTGAAGGAGGGAAACTGGGTAACTCTGATCTCAGCCTGCATTGTACTCCACCAATAAATGTATACATCCCTAATCTCTCAAATCAGATTTTTAATTCCTTAAAAACGATGACTTATCTTATTCATCACCAAACCTACCCAAGCACAGCTTAATTCAAGGTCTTGTAATTAATAAATGCTCAATTAATATTAGCTAAGATTAAACTGATCTAGATTGAAAAAAATACAGGGAAAGTAATCAGAAGGGAGAAAGCAAAGAGAATACCAAGTGTATATAAGAAGATAGACAAAAGGGCCCTAAAGAGAACATGTCACTTTTACATTAATGTTAAAATAATGAAATAGAGTATATAATATATGGTTATTTTCAGCATAAAAGATTACATAGCTCTGTCTGTAGTATTTGGTAACAACATTTTTCCTGAACTTTTTAAACAATGCCTATGTGGTTATCTATGTAACATAATTACCTACCCACAGTTATATAGATCCCTGGGTGCCCTGAGACACTTTTAGTGGACCCTCAAGATCAAAACAATTTTTATAATAAAACTAAGACATTATTTGCCTTTGCACTAAATTTATATTTGCACAAGTGGGACAAAAATAATGGAGAATAAAACTTCTGGTGCCTTAATGCAACTCAAGGCAGCTTTATCAAACCATATGCTATCCTTAACTGCCATATATTCATGGGTAAAGAAAATGTTTCACTTAAGGTTGTCCTTGGTGAAATCATAAAAAAATTATTAATTTTCTTATTTCTTGATTCTTGAGTATACATCTGTTTAATGTTCTGTGTGCAAAAAAAATGGGAGGTACGCAGAAGGTACTTCTGCTGCACACCAAAGTATAATGGTTTTCTCAAAAAAACTCATGTAAAATCATTTAAGATTTGTCCTTAACTAGATATACTAGACTTTTTTTTCATTGAACACCATTTTTACATGAAAGATAGACTAAAAGAAAGTTATAGTGGTTCACAGACCACGTTAGGACACAAAATAAGTTATAATAAATTTAAGAATGTTGAAAGTATCTCAAGCAACTTCTCTGATCACAGTGGTATGAAACAGGAAATTGATCACAAGAAAAAAAACTGAAAACACACAAACACATAGAGGCAAAATAACCTGTTACTAAACAAAAATGGATCAAGAGAGAAATCAAAAGTTACTTTGAGACATGAAAATGAGAATACAACAACCAAAAATCTATTGAAAACAGTGAAAGCAGTACTAACTAGAAAATTCATAATATTACATGCCTACCTCAAGAAAAAAGAAAAATCTCAAACAATCTTGCCTTACACATAAAAGAACTAGGAAAAAAACAATAAACAAAGTCCAAAGTGTGTAGAAGAAAGGAAATAATAAAGATCAGAGCAGAAATAAATAAAATGGAGTCTAAAAGACCAATGAAACCAAGAACTGGTTCTTTGAAAAGATAAACAAGATGTATAAACTTTTAACTAGGCACATCAAGAGAAAAAGAGAGAATACCCAAATAAATAAAATCAGAGAAATAACAACTGACATGAGACATACAAAAGATTATAAGAAAATATTACAAACAAATATATGCCAACAAATTGGACAATCTAGAAAATATGGATACATTCCTAGAAACATACACTCTCACAAAACTGAGTCAATAAGAAACAGAAAATCTGAAGAGGCTCATTACAACTGATGAAATTGAAGCAGCAATCAAGAAACTTCCAACAAACAAAAGTTCTGGACTGGATGTCTTCATAAGTGAATTTTACCAAACATTCAAAGAAGAACTAAAACCTATTTGCTCAAAATATTCCAAAAAAATGCAAGAGGATGGGACACCCCCAAACTCATTTTATGAGATCAGCATTATCCTAATTTCAATGCTAGATAAAGACACCACAAAGAAAAACATAGGCCAATACCCCCAATGATCACAGATGAAAAAATCTTTAGAAAATAATAGCACACCAAATCCAGCAACCATGATCAAGTGAGATTCCTGGAAGGCAAGGTTGGTACAATATTTGCAAATCAATTAATATGATGTGCCACATAAACAGAATGAAGGACAAAATTTATGAGATCATATCAAGAGAGAAATAAAAAGTATGTGAACAAATCCAGAATCCATTTATGATAAAAACTCAGAAAAAAATGGGAATAGGGGGAACATACCTCAACATAATAAAGGCCATATATAACAAACCCACAGCTATTATATTCAATAGGGAAAAATGAAAAGAATCTTCCTTAAGATCAGGAACAAAACAAGAATGTCCACTTTAACCAATCTAAATAAATAAAACTGTCCTTATTTGCAGGTGACAGAATACTGCATCTAGAGAACCCTAACAAGTCCACCAAAAAGCTACTGAAACTGATAAATGAATTAAATAATAGAGCAAGATACAACAGTAATATATAGAAATTGGTGGTATTTTTATACACCAATGATGAACTATCAGAAAGGGAAGTTTAGAAAACAGTCCCTTTTACAAATGCATCAAAAAATACCTAGGAAGAAATTTAAAGAAGGAAATAGAAGATCTGTACTTGGAAAATTATAAGATACAGAAGAAAGAAATTGAAGAAGATACAAATAAATGAAAACATATACCATGCTCATGGACAGGAAGAATGAAAATTGTTAAAACTGTCCATACTATCCAAAACAATCTATAGCTTCATCACAATTCCTATCAAAATACCGATTATATAATTCACAGAATGAGAACAAATAATGCATACATTTATATGGAATCATGAAAGACCCAGAATAGCTATAGCAACCTTGACAAGAACAAAATTGGAGGAATCACACTACCTGATATTAAACTATGCTACAAGGCAATAGTAGTCAAAGCAGCCTGGTACTGGCATAAAAACAGACATACAGATCAATGGAACAGAATAGAGAGCCCAGAAATAAACCCACTCTTTTATAGTCAATTAATATTTGACAAAGAAGGCAAGAACATACAATGGGGTAAAGACAGTCTATTCAATAGACAGTGTTGAAAAAATTAAGATCCATGCAAAAAAATAAAACTAGACTACCCTCTTATACCATATACAAGCATAAACTCAAAATGGATTAAACACTTAAATTAAGAGTCAAAACCATAAAACTACTTGAGGAAAAATTAGGCAGTAAAATTTCTCTTGGCTATATATTTTTTCTGATATACGAGGTCTGTCTGAAAAAGTCTAACCATTGTTAATGTAATAAGAATGGTTTGAGCGACATTGATGTAACCTGGCAGCCAAGGAGAGTGGACTGGAATGTGCATATGTGAACAATGATGACTTCATTGTACTAGTCAGTGGGGTAGTAGATGCCCTTCAAGTGAGCCTCTGTACTGTGTGGCCGTCACATTCAAAATGACTGAGCAAGTAGAGCAATGTATCTGCAACAGATTTTGCATTAAGCTTGAAAATTCCTCTGCAGAAACTATTTGGGTGATTCAGAAGGCCACAGTTATGGACAACTGGTTATTGGCAGCTTCATCACAACGATGCGCCTACTTGTTCATCGCGTCTGGTGCAGAGCTTTTTGGCAAAACATCAAATCACCCAGGTGACTCAGTCCCCCTATAGGCCAGATTTAACACCCTGCAACTTCTGGCTTTTCCCAAAATGAAAATTGCCTTTGAAAGGGAAGAGATTTCACACCATCAGTGAGACTCAGGAAAATATGATGGGACAGCTGATGGTGATTCCTGCAATGGATTTTGCAGTGTTTTGAACAGTGGAAGAGACTCTGCAAGAACTGTGTGAGGGCCCAAGGAGCCTACTTTAAAGGGGACTGAGGTGCCCTTGTCCTATGTACACTGTTTCTTGTATCTTGTATCTTCTTTACTAAATGTCTCTATTTTTCATATTACATGGCTGGATACCTTCTGGACAGACCTTGTATATCCTCAGGCAAGAAAAACAAAAGAAAAAGTAAACAGATGGGACTATATCAAACTAAAAAGATTTTGTTCAACAAAGGAAACCATCAACAAAAAGAGAAGACAACCGCCTATTAAATGGGAAAATATATTCACCAATGATACATCTGATAAGGTGTTAATATCAAAAATTTGCAAAGAACACATACTTCTATACCACCCCCAAAAATCCAATTAGAAATGGGCAGAGGCTTTGAATAGACACTTCTCCAAAGTGGACAGGCAGATGGCCAATAGACACATGAAAAGATGTTCAATGTCCCTAATTGTTAAAGAAATGCAAGTTAAAACCTCAATGAAATATAACCTCACATCTGTCAGAATGGCTATTATTGATAAATGCACAAGTGGCAAGTTTTGGTGAGGATGTAGACAAAAGACAAAAGGGAATCCTTGTGTGCTGTTGGTGGGAATGCAGACTGGTGCAGCCACTGTGGAAAACAGTATGGAGGTCCTGAAAAAATTAACAATGCAACTGCCGTATTTCCCAGTGATTCCACTTCTGGGTATATATCTTAAGACACCCAAAACACTAATTCGACAGAATATATCCACCACTATGTTCATTGCAGCGTTATTTACAGTAGCTAAGCTATGGAAGAAACCCCAGTGCCCATCAGTAGATGTGTGGATAAAAAGCAGTGGTATACCTATACAATGGAATATTACTCGGTCTTAAAAAAACAAAATACTTCCATTTGCAACAGCATGGATGGACCTAGAGGGTATTATGATAAATGAAATAAGTTAATAAGGAGAAATAGAGAAATACCATATCATTTCACTTATATTTAGAATTTAAAGAACACTATAAATGAACAAACAAAATAGAAACATAGCCATAGGTGTAGAGAATAGACTGGTGGTTGCCAGAGGGGAGGGGTGTTGGGGGATTGGATGAAAACAATGGAAAGAATTGAAGTATTGTTGGGTGGGACTTCCAGTGTTCAGCGAGTCGATTCTTCAAACCTGGGGGTTCTTTGCTCACTGGCTTTCCTGGCCAGGTGGTCCTTTAGCACTTTGCAGAGAAACACCCTAAGGGAGAGGGCAGCCACCTCTGTGCCTTGTAGGACCTGGAGGAGGGTTCTGTGAGCCATGGACCATATCTGTCGCCACCTGATTTCATCCTGCTTCGTGCAAGGACTTCATTGTTGGTGCTAGTTCTAAATGGACCTGGCACAGGGTATCCAGTTCCCAAATCAGAGCTGATCCACCTATCAGAACACAGGCAGCAGCTATAGATGGTGAAGAGAGGCATTTCCCAAAGTGTCTGTCCAGAGAGGAGAAGATGGTGGCCAAATAGATGGAAGCCAAGTCCACTTGCTCTTCCACCCAACTCAGACATTCAGCTGATAAACATAGTGAATAGTCAACAAAACCTTAGCTGACATGAAGTTTGGAAGCCAACAAATACAAAAGACACTTGAAAATGGGCAGTAAGGAGGTTTTATAGGTGGACAGGGAAAGTCCTTGGGTGTGGCACCAGCAGCCATGGCTGTGGTAGCAACTGCATCTGTGGAGAACCTGGTCAGCGATAGCAGCCTATCAGCTCCTTCCCCTCCCAGGCTAGAGAATCCCTAGACATGGCCAGGAGCAACTTGTATATGCAGTCTTCAGGGAGAACCAGGCCACACACACAAAACTAGTGGCACACCCTAGCTGGCAGTGGATGCCAACCAGGAGAGTGACCGAGAGTGAGAGAGATATGGTCTGCACGTGGATCTGGTGGAGGAGGAGGGCTGTGGCTGGCTGAGATAGACTCTTGACTTTTTGGAGAGGTGGAGTGTGTGGAAAGCCTGGCAGTGGCTTGGTGATGTAGTTGGAGTGTCCAGAGAGACTTTTTAAAAAAGGGGAGCTGAGGCGTGCTGGGTGGGAGCCCTGAAGATGCAACTGCCCTGCCAAAAAGAAGGTAGGATTGTGGGCGCAGTTTACTCCCACTAAGTACTGCTGGGCAGATCAAAGGTGTGCAAAGCGCGGTGGTTTCTCAGCCCCAGCCCAGCTCAGTGACTCAGGGCGGAGAGTGCTGGCTGCAGTGCGCTATGAGGGTGGTGGGCTGGTAACTGTGCATTTGAGATTATTTGACGGGGACCGGGCCCCATAGCACAGCAGAACCTCTGCAAAGGGGAGATTGAGCCCAGCCCCAACCTCCTGCAGGAGCAGGGAAAGATCTGCAAAATTGGCTGCGCAGGCTTAACAACACTGCAGGGGCCATTTCTGAAAGAGTAAGAGCAAGATGAACATTTAAAAGGGCCCATTTTGAACTCCTGACAGAGAGACAAAGTACACTGGGTCCTAGGGCCCTATTTCACTGAGGCCATCAAAGCAGAAAGTTCAGAAAGTGTGCAGCAAGGGGCATTCAAGGTGCTGCCCAAACTTGGTTCACACACAAAGCTGCAGTCTACACCAAGCAGGAGAGAGCTGACCCTCTTACACAGATTGTCTCATATCCCCCCGTGAAACAGACAGTATTTAATCATAAACTATACATTATTGGAAATAAACTGGGACAGGCTAAGATGGGAGGGGTAGGGGCAGGGGGAACATATTCGCAAGTTTCCCAGAAGACTGAACAGTGCTTCCCAGGGGAGACAGAGACCCCACCCTCTCAATTGCAACAGAAGCTCCCTTTAGAGGTAGATAAAGAGATGTAGGTGGTGTTTCCAGAAGTTGGACAACCCCCCCCCAGGACCTTGAGCTGTTAAAAAACCAGAGGCAGATCCAGAAAGAAGTCAGAAGGTGAACACCAACAGCTGAGATGAATTTCATCTTGCTCTTCCTCAGAACTTGCGTGTTTTCTTTTTCTTTCTTTCTTTCTTTCTTTCTTTCTTTCTTTCTTTCTTTCTTTCTTTCTTTCTTTCTTTCTTTCTTTCTTTCTTTCCTCTTCCTTCCTTCCTTCCTTTCTTTTTCTTTTTTCCCCTTTCACATAACTTTTTAATATTCTTTTTCTTCAATTGTATTCCAACTAACTCACTACGCTTAGTCTTTTATTTTTTATTCTTTTTATTCAGATTATATATACATTTTCATAGTATTGTTACTTCAACTCCCACTTAGCACCCTTCCTTGGTCAATCTATTTTGCCTTCTTCCTGACCTCTCTTTCAGTTGTAAGCTTTATTTTCTCCCATGCTACACCATGTTCTTATTCCTTACTCTCACTATTTCTCCTCCATCTGTCCTCACACACTCATTCTTCCTTCCTCAAGTCAGCTCACATTCTTTTTCCCATCTTATGATAGTCTTATTTCCTTTCTACCTCTATAAAGTGTGGCTAGTTGGGCGAGCATATCACAGTTATCCCTATTCTTCTCCAATGAAATTCCTATTTGTTCACTATTTGTTTGTACTTTAAATCCCATAGGATACTCTCCCCATGTCTTACTCAGTTTTGCCTTCCCCCTGCCCCTGATCAGTTGAGTGAGGAATTTGATTTTATTTTTTTCTTTCCCTTTCTTAGCCTGGGTTCTAGTCTTTACTTTTATTAGTTTTCCTCCCCCATACTCTCAAAATCATTTTTCTTTATTGTAGAATCTCATATTCACTTTTCTCTTTCATATAATATTCTTACCCCTTTTCCATCTTTATTAATCTTCGCTCAGCTGTTATTGAGCCTGCTTTGGTTTTTCTGCAATTTTGTTCCCATTGGTTCAATACATTTTTAATTTCACTTCAAACTTCATAGTATACTCTCCCCTTCTCTTACTCCATTTTTGCCATTGCTCTTCCCTGTTTTACTTACGTTTTACATTTTATTCTCTCCCTTTCTTTGCCTTATTTCCATTCCCTACTCTTATTATTTCTCCTCCCTCTTCCCACTCAAAATCATTTTTCCTTCTTTTAGTTATCTCAGATTCCCTCTTTACTTTCTTATAATATTCTTAATCTCTTTTCACCTTTATTATTCTTTGCTCAACTGCTGTTGATATTGCTGATGTGGTGGTGGGGGTTTTGCTGGCATGGGTTTGGTTTTCTGGTAATATTGCTTTATTAACCAGCACCTGTACAACAGCATACAAGATGAGGTGGGAGTTGTGACTACCAGTAAGCCAGCTGGAGGGGAGAGCACACCTACGAGTGAGGCACCAACAAGCAAAGCCCAAATACAACAAGAGCGCCCACAGAAATTGAGTAAAGGGTAACCCTAGAGCATCTAGATCAGAAGATCAAAGAGACCACACCACTGAGTCCCATAGAACTCCTACTATAGAAGTCCACCCCAGAAACACAGGCAGGCACAGCAAAGCATCCTGTGATGCAGAAACAAAAAGAGTCACTTAAAATGTGGAGACAAAGAAAGAACCCAATAAAAAGAAATGGAGGAATCCCCAGAAAATGAAATGAAATTTCATTTTCATTTATGAAATGAATGGGCTAAATGAAATTAAGGCAAACAATCTATCAGACATAGAATTCCAAAAAATGGTTATAAAGATGCTCAAGAAACTCAGTGACAACTACAAGGAACTGAATGGGAACAACAGCAGCACAAAAAAGGGAACAGAAACTATGAACAAGAGCCACGAAGAAATGAAGATTGCAATATCTGAAATTAAAAATACACTAGAAGCAATAAAAAACAGGCTATTTGAAGCAGAGGACTAAATCAGTGAGCTGTAAGACAAGGTAGAAAGAAATACCCAGGCAGAGCAACAAAATGAAAAAAAGACTCAAAAAGAATGGGATAGTTTAAGGCAGGGGCATCCAAACTTTTGGTGTCTCTGGATTACACCAGAAGAAGAACAGTAGTTTTGGGCCACACATTAAAACATTGTGATACATAATCATACACACAAAAAAAAATATCATGTTTTCAGTAAACTTATGATTTTGTGTTGAGCTACATTCATAGCCATCCTGGGCTGCATACAGCCCATGGGCCACGGGCTGGACACCTCTGGTTTAAGGAAACTTCCAGACAACATGAAACATAACAACATTCGCATCATTGGAATATCAGAAATAGAAGAAAAGGAGAAAGGGATAGAAACCCTGTTTGAAAAACAGAACACTTCTCTAACTTGTTGAGGGGAAAAGTCATGCAAGGTCAGGAAGTACAGAGGGTCCTAATCATGATGAACCCAATGAGGCCTACTCCAAGAAACATAATTAAAAGGCCAAATGTACTTCTGACCCAGATGGAAGCATCTGTAGATATACTTCACTTCCTTGCACAACCAGAAGAAGGATAACCAATTTAAAAACAAAAAAGAACCAGAACTTCCAGAAAATTGAACTGTATCTAAGTCTGACAACCAAGGAGTTAAAGAAGAAACATTCATCCAGGCTGGTAGGAGGGGCAGAGATGGGCAGATGGGGCAGAGAGGACATGGGGCAAGGTGATGGCTGGTTGATTGGGTGGTCCCACATTAGTGTGCAGGTAAACTGGCAGAAACAACTGGCGAATGAGACAGACTGTGCAACCCAGGGTTCCATTATGGGAAAATAAAACCTCAAACCCTCAGGCTGTACAAAGCTGTGGGATTTGTGGCAGCAGGAGAAACTTCCAGTCTCACAGGAGAGTCCATTAGAGCAACCCACGGGGTCCTAGAACATACACAAACCCACCCAGCAGGAATCAGCACCAGAAGTGTGCAATTCGATTGTGGGTTGTAGGAGAAGTGACTGAAAGAAGGAAGAGAACCAAGCAAGTAGCACTGTTCCCTCTCTGACCCCTCCCACATATATAGTGTCACAACGCAGTGAAGTGGATTGCCCCACCCTGGTGAATACCTAAGGTTCCATCCCTTACAATGTAACAGGTGCACAGAGACAAAGAAATACGGCCCAAATGAAAGACCAGATCAAAACACCAGAAAAAGAACTAAGTGAAATGGAGGTAGCCAACCTATCAGATGCAGAGTTCAAAACATTGGTGATAAGGATTGTTAGAGACCTCATTGAGTATGGCAGATTCATAAGGGAAGAAATGAAAGCTACAGTAAGTAAAATAAAGAAAAATCCACAGGGAACCAGCAGTGAAGGGAAGGAAGCCAGGGTTCAAATCAACAATTTGGAGCATACGGAAGAAACAAATAGTCAACCAATACAGAATGAAGAAACAAGAATTCCAAAAAATGAGGAGAGAATTAGAAGACTCTAGGATATCTTCAAACGTTCCAACATCTGAATCATAGGTGTGCCAGAAGAAGAGCAAGAAATTGAAAATTTATTTGAAAAAATAATGAAAAAAACTTCCCCAAACTGGTAAAGGAAATAAACATGCAAGTCCAGGAATTTCAGAGAGCCCCAAACAAGTTGGACCCAAAGAGGAGCACACCAAGACACATCATAATTAAACTGTCAAAGATTAAACTTAAGGAAAGAATCTTAAAAGCAACAAGAGAAAAGGAGAGTGTTACCTACAAAGGAGTTCACATAAGACTATCAGCTGGTTTCTCAAAGAAACCTTACAGGTAAGAAGGGGCTGGCAAGAAGTATTCAAAGTGTTGAAAAGCAAGGACCTATATCCAAGATTACTCTATCCAGCAAAACTACCATTTAGAGCAGAAGAGCATATAAAGTGCTTCCCAGATAAAGTAAAGTTAAAGGAGTTTATCATCACCAAGCCCTTGTTATATGAAATGTTAAAGGGACTTATCTAAGAAAAAGAAGAAGACCAAAAGTACGAACAGTAAAATGACAACAAACTCACAACTATCAACAACTAAACCTAAAAAAAAACACAAAAAACAAACAAACAAACAAACAAACTATGCAAACTAGAACAGGAACAGAATCAGAGAAATGGAGATCACATGAACGGATATCAGTGGGGAGGGTAAGGAGGGGGAAAATGAGGGAAAAGGAACAGGGAATAAGAAGCATAATTGGTAGGTACAAAATAGACAGGGAGAGGTTAAGAATAGCATGGGAAATGGAGAAGACAAAGAACATATATGTACAGCCCATGGACATGAACTAAGGTGGGAGGAATGCTGGAAGGAAGGTGGGTACAGGGCAAAGGGGAACAAAGGGGAGAAAAAAATGGGACAACTGTGAGAGTGTAATCAATAAAATATACTTAAAAAATAAAATGCTGAATGTTAAAAACAAAAAGAGAATCTTAAAGGCAGCAAGGGAGAAGCAGATAGTAACATACAAGGGATCTCCAATAAGGCTAGGAGCTGATTTCTCAACAAAACACTATAAGTCAGAAGGGAATGGCAAGAAATATTCCAATTAATGAAAAGTAAAGGCCTGCAACCAAGACTACTCTACCCAGCAGGGCTGTCATTTAAAATGGAGGGCAAAATAAAGAGTTCCCAAGTAAAAGTAGGCTGAAAGAATATACTTCCACCAAACCAGCATTGCAAGACATGCTAACGGGACTGCATTAAGAAGATGAAGGAAAAGAGTGAGAGACAGTAACACAGCTACAAAGGGAAAAAAATGGCAACGAATAAGTACTTATAGATAATAACTTTAAATGTAAATGGATGAAATGCTCCAAACAAAAGGTGCAGGGTAGCTGAATGGATAATAAAACATAACCTGCACATATGCTACTTACAAGAGGCCCACATCACAACAAAAGACCTATAGACTGAAAGTGAAGGGTTGGAAAAAAATATTCCAAGCAAATGGACAGGAAAAAAAAAGCTGGGGTAGCAATACTTATTATCAGACAAAATAGACTTCAAAACAAAGACCATAAAAAGAGTCAGAGGAAGACTCTTCATAATACTTAAGGGAAGAATCCATCAAGAACATATAAACATTGTAAACATATATGCACAAAACATAGGAGCACCCAATATAAAAGGAAAATCTTGGAGGACCTCAAGAAAGATATAGACAACAACACCCTTATAGTAGGGGATTTTAACACCCCACTGTCAAAAACGGATAGATCTTCCAAACATAGAATCAACAAGGATATTGTGCCATTGAGCAATGCCCTAGATCGAATGGAGTTAACTGATATGGTTATAGAACATCTCACCCCCAAGAAGCAAAATATACATTCTTTTCAAATGCACATGGAATGTTTTCACAGACAGACCACATGATAAGACACAAAACAAGCCTCAACAAATTCAAGAAAATTGAAATTATATCAAGCATTTTCTCAGATCACAATGGCTTGAAACTAGAAACCAACCTCAAGGAAAAAACTCCAAAACAATCAAATCCATGGAGACTCAATAACATATTATTAAACAATGAATGGGTTAACAATGAGATCAAAGAAGAAATCAAAAAGTTTCTGGAAACAAATGAAAATGAACACACAACAGCCCAGAACCCATGAGACACAGCAAAGGCAGTCCTGAGAGGGAAGTTCATAGCAATACAGGCCTACCTAAAAAGGATAGAAAATTTTCAAATAAACAACATAACCCTGCATCTACAGGAACTATAGGAACAACAACAAACAAAGCCTAGAGTGAGTAGTAGGAAGGAAATAATCAAGATCAGAGCAGAACTGAATCACATAGAGACTAAAATAATAATTCAAAGGATCAGTAAATCCAGGAGCTGGTTCCTTGAAAAGATAAACAAATCCCACTTACTATAGCAACAAGAAAAATAAAATACCTAGGAATAAGCCTAACCAAGGAGGTAAAAGACCTGTATTCAGAAAACTGCAGAACACTGAAGAAAGAAATTAAGGAGGACACAAATAAATGAAAGCATATACCATGTTCATGGGTTAGAAGAATTAACATCATCAAAATGTCCATACATCGCAAAGCAATCTATAGACTCAATGCAATCACTATTAAAATACTAATGACATATTTCATAGACATAGAACAAATATTTCAAAAATTTATATGGAACCATAAATGACCCTGAATAGCCTCAACAATTTTGAGAAAGAACAAAGTCAGAGGGATCACAATACCTGATATCAAACTATATTACAAAGCCACTATAATCAAAACAGTCTGGTACTGGCATAAGAACAGATACATAGATCAATAGATCAGAAGAGAGAACCCAGAAATACACCCATGTCTCTATGGTCAATTAATATTTGACAAAGTGTCAGGAGCATAGGTGGAATAAAAATAGCCTCTTGAACAAATGGTGTTGGGAGATCCTGACAGGTACATACAAAAAAAAAGTGAAATTAGACCACCAACTTACACCAAACACCAAAATAAACTCAATGTGGATAAAAGACTTAAATATAAGTCACGACAACATAAATGTTGGAGAAGAACATAGGCAAGAAAATATCAGATGTCTCATGCAGCAATATTTTCACCAATATGTCCTCTAGGACAAGGGATAAATGAACAAATGGGATGACATCAAACGAAAAAGCTTCTGCATGGCTAAAGAAAATATCAATAAAATGAAAAGGGAACCAACCGTATGGGAAAACATATTTGCCAATGATACCTCAGACAAGGGTTTGATCTCCAAAATATATACAGAAATCACATGACTCCACACCAGGAAGTCAAACAATCCAATTAAAAAATGGGCAAAGGACCTGAACAGACACTTCTCCAAGGAGGACATACACAGGGCCCAGAGACACATGAAAGAATGCTCAGCATCACTAGCCATCAGAGAGATGCAAATGAATACCACAATGAGAAACCACCTCACACCAGTCAGAATGGCCATCATAAGCAAATCAACAAACAAGTGCTGGCGAGGTTGTGGAGAAAAGGGAACCCTAGTGCACTGTTGGTGGGAATGCAGACTGGTGCAGCCACTGTAGAAAACGGTTTGGAATTTCCTCAAAAAAACAAAAATGGAACTGCCTTTGATCCAGTGACTCCACTGCTGGAATTATACCCTAAGAATCCTGAAACAACAATTCAAAAGAACCTATGCACCCCAGTGTTCATAGCAGCACAATTTACAATAGTCAAGTGCTGGAAACAGCCTAAGTGCCAAGCTGTAAATGAGTGCATCAAAAAACTGTGGTACATTTACCCAATGGAATACTGTGCAGCAGAAAGGAAGAAGGAGCTCCTACCCTTCATGACAGCATGGATGGAACTGGAGAGTATTATGCTGAGTGAAATGAGCCAGGTGGTGAAAGACAAATACCATATGATCTCACCTATAAGTGGGACCTAATCAACAAAACAAACAAACAAACAAACTCAAACCAGAGACATGGAAATGAAAAAACTGATAATGACCAGAGGGGAAGGAGGAGTGGGATAACAGGGGAAAGAATGGGAAATGACAAGCCAAGGAATATGTATAACAGGCCCATAAGCATGGACAACAGAGTGGTGATTGTGTGAGGGTGGGTTGGTAGGCGGGGCAGGGGAGAGCAACAGGGGAAAAAGTGGGACAACTGGAATCGAACAACTGTAAAAAAAAGGAAAAAAAAATGAAAGAATTGAGAAGTATAGATTGGTAGTTCCAAAATAGTCCTGAGGATATAAAGTACAGCATAGAGAATATAATCAATCTTATTGTACTCCCTATGTATGGGGCCAGTTGGGTACTAGAAATATCAGGAAGAATAACTTTGTAAAGTATATTATTGTATAACCACTCTGCTGTACACCTGAAACTAATACAAAATAATATTGAATGTAAATAAAATAAAATTATGTTTATTCAAATTTAGATATTTGGCAAACGTTTCTTCAAAATGATTGAAGTGAATTGTTACTTTAAAGAAAACAACTGACAAGTATTTGTCACCAATGTTAAAATTTGAGTTTTCAAGTTAAAATCAGAACTTTGGACAACTTGCACACATCACCATATGCTCGACAGCTTCCTATTTCTTACACATTTCTCTATTGAAACCAGTGATTACAATAACAAATCTGATGCATTTTTAAAAGATTATTAACAGCTCTAAAAGTAGCCATTTTATTTGTCTTCCCCCAAAGGAGTTTTTTGCTTGTCTTTATTTATGACTTTGCTTAAGCTTTAAAAAAAGATCTTCGCAAAGGGGAACAGCTTGGGTAACACAAATTATGTTAATGCATTAGATCTGGCCACTTGAGATTCCTTTGGGTTCACTGGAAACAATGAACATAGAAGCCGATGCCAGATAAGATTATAGAATGTCATTTTCAACATCTGTGATAGCAGTTTGTCATAACTGAGATCCTAAGCAAAACTGTAAAATAGACAAGATTTAGCACGGGCACTTCGCTTTTCTAACAGATCCATTTTTCCCCTCCAGATACCACCATTTTCTATCCTGTGTCATTTATTTGTTAACCCTTTGCGAACAAAGATATGATTCATTACCAGTACACCACACATACACACCTCACAGTGCATTTGCATTTTCAGAGGAGAATCTTTGAAGATTGGTTTGGGGAGGGGGCCGGGGTTATTTTAAGGAGAATGAAACAATGCTGGTCTGAAGCTAGAGTTGGTTGTGTTGTTTGGTCAGGGGTAGGCTCTGCTTTCCCCTCTCCCCCCAAACCAAATGACACCTGCCCTCCTCCTCGAAATCTTCCTACGAGTGATAATGAGCATTAATACAATGATTCTATTGCCTGAAGTGTTTTTAACTAGAGCTTTATTGCGGGAGAGTTCATGTACAGTGAAGCTTAGGTCAAAATTATGGCACAAGCTTCAGCAAGATTCTGAAGTGACTTTCTATATATTTACAAACAAATATGAGTGTAATATTGAGCTTCTAGCACTTAGAAATTCCAATACTTATGGTATTATATTGCAGAGTATTTGATTAGCGTGAAAATTTTATCCCCCAACCATACCAGCCAACAACAGTTTACATTATACAGTTACTGTAAGAAACAATATATTCCTGGATTTTATTTATGGTTTATAAATATTCTCCCTAAAAATACGTGTTTGAAAAAAATTTTTTCAGCATGTGAATGTTTTGACTACAAAACATTTTTGGTTTTTTCTCTCATTTTAATATATTTATTTAGTTTTTTTAATTAGTTTACTTTCAGCATTCTTATTTTTTTTATTTTACTGTTGTTCTATTACAGTTGTCCCAGTTTTTCTCCCATTGTTCTCTACTGCCCCACCCACCCCTCTGCTTCCATAGTCAATCCCTACCCTGTTGTTCATGTCCATGGGTCCTTTGTACATGTCCCCCTTCTTTCCTTGCTTATCCGCCTCCTCCCACTCCTCTGGTCACTGACAATTTGTTCTTTATTTCCATGTTTCTGGTTCTTTTTTGCTCATTTGTTTGTTTTGTTGATTAGGTTCCACTTATTGGTGAGATCGTGTGGTACCTGTCTTTCACCCCCTGGCTTATCTCACTTAACATAATGCTCTCCCGTTCATCCATGCCGTTGTGAAGGGTAGGAGTTTCTTCTTCCTTTCTGCTGTGTCATAGTATTCCATTGGGTAAATGTACCAGTTTTTTGATCCACTCTTTTAGTGCTGGGCACTTAGGCTGTTTCCAGCACTTGGCTATTGTAAATAACACTGCTATGAATATTAGGCTGCATAGGTTTTTATGTGTTGCATTTTTTATTCTCTATAGTGAATTGTATCAAGAGTTACATAATTCAATTCACCAATATTTTCTGAAAGACTAATACATATTGTTACAAATAATGCGTGGCTAAAAGATCCATTCAATGTACAAGATAAATCAATGAATTTTAATGAAATAGAATATGAAAAGTTCCTTGATATGTTTTCATAATCTACAATGCTTTTATCCTTGGAAAAGCTACTACTTGTCTAGTTTTAGTGTTGTATCAGAGGAAAATATGAACACATATAAAACATTCATTAAAATGCTCCTCCTTTTTTCATCTATATACCCATGTGAGGCCAGGTATTTTTCTCCACCATTACAACTGAAACAATATATCAATACGGATTGAATGAAAAAACAGATATGAGAATACGAATATCTTTTATCAAGCAGGGTATTTAAGAGGTATGCAAAAATGTAAAACAATGTCACCCTTCTCAGTATATTTGTAAGTTAATTACATCTGTTATTTATATTAATATATAATGGGTTTATTATTATTTTAAATGGGTTAATAAATTAACATTCTTAAACATCAGTTTTTAATATGTAATGTGGTAAATATTGATGGGTCCCACCCATATAAATGAAGGCTCTCAGATCTTAAATAATTTTTAAGTGTGTACAGGGTTCTGAGATCAATAAAACTTGATAATTGCTAATTTGAGGAATTTGATTAATAGCTAATTTGTCAAATGCTGGTTTGAAGAAGCTTTTGCTCATTGTCATTGCCTGAGTTTACAGACACTTGGAATCTGTTTGGTTGTGTTTGCTCAGTTCCTAAATCCTTCTTGCCTTAGTATAAAAATTTACCTAGATCACATTCTTTGTGACAACAGAAACCCAGAAGGTCTAGGAAAGCACCATATCCCTTGGAGAGAAAGCTGAATGAAAAGTGCCACAAAGGAAGACAGGGGTCAATTATAGTCTTATATCACACCATGTTCCCAACAATTAATATTAGTGACATGTATGAAGCTAGTAAATCTCACAGCAAAGAGCCTGAAAAAAGAAACTGAGACAAGATATACCTTTTCTTCATCCTTTGTCTTCGTGCTCATTGTTCATAGCTTTGACTATATAGAAACTGTTGCCATGTAAATAGGATTCTTTTACGGAGTTGCAAGAAAAGCATTTTGGGAACTCATTCATAGGACGATGAGAGCAATAGCGGCGAGATTTATTGGAGCGAAAACAAAGGACTGCCCCCAGGTGCCTGATGTGTCTTGGACAACCAGGTGGCTCAGCTTCATCTTGCTGCAGAAGGAGGCCAACCTCTGGGGCCACGGACCCACACCCAAACCAATGCCCATCAGCCCCAGGAAGGCTAGGACCCAGAGATGCAGAACATCTCTGTGTCTTATTTCTCTATCTTCATTTCTTCCACCAAGGACTGATGGCATCCAGGCTGTGACTGACACTGCACTTGGGCCTGCACTTGGGCGTGCACTTCAGCCTGTGCAGCTACCAGGCCCACAAGACTGCTACAGAGAGAGACTGCAAATAAGCAAGCTCCAGACGTTTGCTAAGCTTTGATGATATCTCCTTGGGTTTGAGAAGGGGTAAACTTTCCTTCAAACTAACCAGTCTTCTTCCTAATTCTCTGGGTGTTGTGCTGGTGCTTCCCCCTAACTAAAATCTTTCCTGGATCTTCCAGGGTTTTGTGCCCTTATCCTTATCTGGTATTTCCCCCCAGATTTTCCCAGGCCAGGCTCCTCCCCTTCATCTGAAAGTCCCTATCCTGGGCAGAAGGATCTTCCCTTACACCATCTTGGCTTCTACTGCACATGCGCCATGTGAAGGAATTTTCTCCTTACTCTTTTGCTCTCCCTCCTGTAATCCTTGTGAAGTAGGCTTTTGGGCCTTGGGAAGATTGGAAAGTCAGCCCTTCCTCACTAATGCGGGGTGGGGGGGTGGAACAAAGGGATGTTAATCCCCTTGGCAGGGCAATGTGGATATCCCCTGGGGTGTCTGGGAGCTGTTCCTTCCTAGTTAATCAGACTTAATGTTTGATTCTATTTGCTCCCTTTGTTTGTTAATGAAAAACTAACTACTTACTGTAACAAAACCAAATAAATCACCAAGACTTGGGGGGATTCCATCATTCATGTTAGTTCACAACATGTATACATAAGCAAACAGTTGTTTAGCTGAAGGGAGACCTGTTAGTATGGAAATTCTCTGAAATACATTTCTTTAGAAATTTACATCCTGTGAGAAGAAACCATTTCCCTTTTCCGGACTGTAGGTTCCTCATGGGGGGTCTTAAGAAGTTGTCCTGTGCTGATACCCATCTTCAAAACAAACCTCTGGGGTTCACTGAAATAAACCCCTCTTCTAGCTATAATGTTTTTTTTTTTTTCATTGAATGAAGATACTTCAGTGTATGATTCAAAAATATTTTAATGAAAAATATACCAAAATTAAACCTGTTAAAGACTGATTTATTCCTACTTGTGAAGATTCAGTTCCTCTTTCATTCTACTATCGCCGTTTTAAGTGCTCTTTTGAGAAAAATAATTCTTTGGAAATTACCTTTTATCTTTATTCTTACCATCACTACCTTAATCTATGCTCTTTCATCTTAAATTTGAATTATTGGTATATTCTCCAGTAGGGCCCTCCACCTCTTGTATTGCTCCTTCTACAATTCATTCTGTGTAACTTTGTCTCAGCAATTTTTCAGGGAGTAGTAGAAAAAAGATTGGGCTCTAGAGACAGACAGACTTTGTCTGAATCTTGCCTCTCCCACTTACTTGCATGACCTTAGGGAAATTAATTAACCTCTCTGTACTATGATTCACTCATAGATAACATAGGAGATAATATTAGCCCCTACTCTGCAGGGTTGTTCTGAGGATTAAATGGGATGATTTGTGTAAATTGCTTAGAATTATGCCCAGTACATAGAGAATACTAAATAAAAAGGAGATTTTTATGTCCTTTCCTCAGCTGTGTTTGAGACCCTTCAAAGACTTCCTGTATCCTATGGGTTCTATACTCTAAGATTTTCTTCGTATGGTTCCACCTTCCAGGCTTTTTTCTTTTCCCCTAATATGCCATATGCTTTAGTCAAAAGTTTGTCCTCACTATCACACAAAGAGTATGTGTTTACTCTTCATTCATTTCTTTGGGAAAATCATTTCTCTCTTCTGAAAAGCCTTGCCTTTGCTCCTCTCTTTAAATTGGTATATGCCAAATTTCAGATATTCTAATGGCCCTCCATAATTTTTGCTGTCTACTTATTTTCTATACCTTTATTGGTGTGTATTTGTTAAATAGCACATTTTAAAGTTCAGCTAGCTACTGTAGCCTAATCCTAAGTAATATTTTCCATGAAATAAAAATTTTGAAGTGCTAATTATACTACATTTAAAAGCCTTTAAAGAAAAATATAACCTGACAATGTTTAAAATGTTATTCCATGTACTACCAAAAATAACATTGTATGTTTCCAGCGGGACATGCTCTGTCCATTGGGAACCCTGCTTAAATCCAACTTGTCTATTGAGCAAGGACCACACAACCTTCCCAAAAAGGTCCACCCCTAATGAACTCATCTTCTTAACTTTCACACAACTTAATGATAAATCATATACTATGCTCGTTTTCTAATTATTTTACTAGTGATCTACTTGTCACTTAAAGTGGACTCTTAAAGGATAGAGGACATATTTTATGCTTCTGAATCCGCCCTTCCCACTCAGCATCCAACAAAATTTCTCACTGTGGTAGCTCCTTCAGTACGTTGAACAATTAATTCCAAATGAAGTGCAGAAATACTCTGTGGATATAAAATCAGATTTGGAAAACTCCTGAAGACAGTTTATCTAAAGCAATTAATATTCACTACTTCTAATGCAAAAGGAATTGGGTCACAGTTCATTCTTTCTTTTTCCCCACTTTTTTTGTTCCACTATTTTTCCAGAAAATACTGAAGGTGGTGATTTGGAAGGATTCTTACTATAACAAGATAATGCAAATAAAAAGTAAAGTGGAAAACAATAACAAAAAAGTGGTCAAGAACATAAAAATAGAGCCATGGATAGAATAATAAAAAAAAAGCACACTATATTCTCATGATCCATCCATGCTGTCACAAATGACAGTATGTCATCTTTTCTTATGTCCGAGTAGTATTCCATTGCATATATGTACCACTTACTAAGCAAAATAAGTCAGAGAAAAGGTTAAGAACCATATAATTTCATTTTTATGTGGGACATAAAGCTGAGAGCAACAAACAAAAAACAAGACCGACAAACAAACAAACACGAACTCATAGACACATGCAACAGTATGGTGATTATAGGAGAAAAGGGAATGCAGCTTGGGGGTAAGTAGAAGAGGATAAAGGGGAGATAAATGGTGATGGAAGGAGACTTGCCTGTGGATGGTGAACATACAACATACAGATAATATATTATAGAATTTTACACTTGAAACGTATATAATTCTAGTAATCAATGTCACCCCAGTAATTTTAATTAAAAATTTTAAAAAGCACACCATACAAAGATCCCCAAACTTAGTACCATATAATAAATTAGTTCCAGATTTTTCAGCAGACCATGTAAAAGGAGACATGTGATACAATTATCAGTATGCATAAGAACCAAATTAAACAAATTAGGAAAAATCTAGTTCTTTCAAATACTCAGATCAGGTGATACTCTTGGGTCCTCCAAAAAAGCAGTGTATTTTATTATTTTATTTAATTTAAAAAAACATTTTATTTATTTATTTTTAGAGAGAGAGGAAAGGAAGGAAAAAGAGGGAGAGAAACATCAATGTGTGGTTGCTTCTCATGCGCCCCCCACTGGGGACCTGACTCACAACCCAGGCATACACCCTGGATTGGGAATTGAACTCATGACCTTTCAGTTCACAGGCCAGCACTCAATCCACTGAACCACACCACCCAGGGAAAAAGCAGTGTATTTTAATGAGTAATGTTCTCAATAGTAGCTATCATGCCTAATCTACTGTTACTGTTAGAGAAGGCAAAAAAGCCTTTAAAGCACCAATTTATAACCTTGCCCCAGCCTACGTAATGTATGACACACCAATTAAACTTTGAAGGAATACAGAGAGAAGTAAAGAATTCAGAACTATGGGTCAGATGCAACAACTGTGCTATTTTTTTAGACACATGACTGGATATTTATTACTTGGTTTGAGGTGATAATGTTTCCTAGACTGTCGGTGGTACTCATTAGTAGACTCTCTTCTAAAAGTCAATTGAAGATGATTATTAAGTTACCAGCTTTTTTTTTTTTGTTGTTTGTCCATAGCTTTGCTTGTTTCAATTAACACTCAAAATTTAAACTGAGTTGATATTTCCTTTGCCTAAATTGGTTCACTGACTTCTAAGCTACTTTTGCTTCCCTTTTTTTGGCCAATGAAAGGAGAGGATAGTTGCGTGCAAGAGAGAAATGAGGTAAGCAAGCAGGCTTTCTTCTTAGCAATATTAAAGTGTCTGTGAAATGAAGGTGGGAGGTAATGACAATAGCTAATTGTCAGGAAAGCATTCCTTTTCTCTTTCTCTCCCAGGGTTTGGCTTTACGCTCAACAGGTCTGGAATTTTCTTTGTCCAGAGCAGGATCATACCCTAGGAAAACTGGCTTATGCTACCCAAACTCACAAGGGATGGATTTGTACCAGAAAGCCGATTTAATAATTTATAGTAAGGAACGGAACTGCCAAATGGACTAAAATGTGTGTTGGCCTGTCAGTATATTCTCCCTTAAGTAGGGATGCCAAGTCAAAATATTAAATTAACAACAGATTGGAGCTGGATAAATACATGAAATCAGAACTAAGAAGGGGATTGCAAGGTCAGGCATGTTTCATTTGTATACCTCAGCCAAGAGGGGTACCCTTTCCCTTTGCCAGTCCTCACAAGGTCATGGCTTTTTCATCAGTCAGTTCAATTTCTTAATCTCTAGTGCTGAAAGAGTTTGTTTTCCCTCTCTTAATGCCCTTGAAACTTGTAGTAGACATTGCTGAGTATCAGGCATGGCTCCATCTAGTTTTTGAAAGGTGCTTTTTTAAAAAGATTTTATTTGTTTATTTTAGAGGGAGGGGAAGGGAGGGAGAAAGAGAGGGAGAGAAGCGTCGATGTGGGAGAGAAACATCAGTTGGTTGCTCCTCACACGTCCCCCACCGGGGACCTGGCTGGTAACCCAGGCATGTGCCCTGACTGGAATTAAACTAGCAATCTCTCGGCTTGCAGGACATCGCCCAACCCGCTGAGCGACCCCAGTCGGAGCAGGGTGCTGATTTTGTAAGGAGAGCTTGTTGCAGGTCCAGGTTGCCCTATTACAAAAAATGTTGACATTCACTTCCTTCTTTATTCAGTCTTATCGATAAATCTAAATGCTCATATTTGACTTAACACACTATGCAAAATACTTTTTTCCTCTCTCTTTTGCTATGGCAATTACCCAGAAGGCTCTTTGCCGTCCGAGGCTGTGGTTTGTGTGTGCGGTTCCCTTACATGGCCACAGAGGTTCATGTTGCTTTGCAAGTCTTGTTTCTCAGAACTATACTCAGACTTGGCTGACACTATAGTCACTAAGAGCATGATCTTTTTTTTATTTGCATACTTACAAAATCCCCTTAGATATTATACATAAAGACGAAAGTCTTAGTAATCTGCAGGGAAACTCTATAATCAACACTATTCATTTATTCATACATTATTTGAACATTTACTTTTTTCATTCATCCCTTCACTTATTCATTCAAAAAACATTGATGAAAGTGCCTTGTGCTGGACTGGTTGAGAATACAGACGTAATTCAGACAGGATCTTTGCCCTCAAGAAGTCTGCAGTATACTAAGGGGGTAAGAAATGTATAAAAATAACTAAAATATACATTTAATTATAAACCTTGAGATAAGCTGAGAGAAATGCACTCCAGATGGAGGGAACAGCTTAAACAAATGTAGCCCTACTGTCACTGGGCAGGGGCCTGGCCCTGAACGGGTCCACATGGGGCCAGCTGTACTGTGTGGGTGCTTGACTTTGTGTAGGAAACATTTCACAGCACAAGTGGATGTGACTGTGAGGATACATTTATTAAAGCAGGGGAGAGTGAAACAAGAAAAGACAGCATAGAAGAAGCAACAGGAGAACCTAGGCTGGGCTGCCTTAGCTCAGAAATTAGGTATTAGGGAAGTCAGAGAAAAGGGAGCTTTGGGGACAGGTTCAGGGGATCAACCTAGGACAAACTGCCACTGTCCATTGCCTTAGCGTTGAGGAGATGCCTGCCTGTGGGGAAACAAATGGTGGATGAAAAAGGGAATGGTGCTTACTGCTCCCCAGATGGAGAGCGTGTGGGAGCATTGCTGCATACTTTCTCTTTAGGCTTTTATGTCTTCCTTACAGGCAGGAATCTTAGGGGAGGTCTCAGGGGAGGGTTTCAGTAGAACATTCATCAGTTCTCCAGGTGTGCCCTGTCAGGGTCATGGTGTCCTCTGATTGGTCAGTGAGAGGGCAGTGGGAGGACAGTGGGAGGAGGTTTTTTAGTCATTGTAGCTGGTCCTGGCATGGCCCACTTGGTTTTGCTGCTTTTCTGGGCCTGGAGCTGAAACACAACTGAGGCCTAGATGTTGTCTCCAGGGAGGGGACCTTGTGTACCTGGCTGTAAATTGCTTGGCCAATCTCAGCTTCCCTATTCCACTTGCCAAGGAATTTTCCTAGCTTCTTACTATCCTGTCTCATCTCTGATATTAGTTCTGACTTGCATTCTTGAGATTGCTTCACTCTCTATCGCTCACGCTTGATGGAATTGCAGCTTCCTTGTTTTTAGGTAAACTCCCTTCAGATTTTGCCTCAAAATTGCATCTTGCCATGGAGCCTACTGGAATTGAGTAAGAAAGAGAGGCATATGGGTTGTGGTGGAAGGAGGTAAGGTGAGGAACAGTGAGACAGACTGATTATGAAGATTGTTTGATTTTCCACAGCCTTTTGCTTCATTCTTTTTGAATTTCTTTGCACCAATCAAATGAAAATGAATTAAACCTTTAGCGTCATCCTGCTGGAGGGACTTACCTTCTGTCTGCAAATAAGACTTCTGTGGTAAAGCATAAAATTCACTCAACTTCCGCTTTTAACAACAAATTTGTCAGTTATCAGCAGGATCCGTGTGACACAGAGTTGTGTTTTTCACCCCCAGCTCTCTACAAAGAAACAAGAGTGCTAAGCCCAGCAAGTCTCCAGGGTAAGTTATAGTGTCGTATCTGGGCATTGGTGGTTTTATAAAGATTGGTGGGGGCATGAATATCCAAGACAGCAGCAAATGTGGGACCATTATCCACATTAAAAATGGTCTCTGGTTTCTCATTCCAAACTTCTTACAGCAAAAGTGATGGTGATTTTCCTTGAGTCTGACTAGAGCACAAAGTTTGAATTAATGCCATCAGGTCCCATCAAAACACAGGAGCATGGAGCCTGTGATGAAGCTCACTCTTTGCTAAGGGCTGTTTCTTTATCAACCTAGGAGCATGGCACAGGTGGTAAGAAAGAGTGTATTCAGTGGGACTGTTGTGAGAACTTGACATGTTCAGCCAGAAAAAGAAGATTTAAATTTCTGCTCTGTATTATTTATATAGCTGCATAATGAAAGAAAGTTACTATGTATAAGCCCCTTGCTTTGGTAAGTTTAGCTTTCATAGATATAGCAACATATAACAAGTTCTATCAAAAGAGAAGAAAAGAACTGGAGATTGTAGATTTGGGGGCTGAAAAAGCTGTTAGAGAGCCAAATCCCTCACAATACAGATGGGAAAACTGAGAGGCAGATGAAGACATTTAGCGATAAGCTTGCTAGTGATAGAGCTGAAACTAGAAGCTGTGTCTTCTAAATCATGCTCCCTTTCCCTATAGCAGCCTGTATCTCCAAAACAATACTGTAAATGCATTTGTAACTCTGTTGGATTTTGGGTTAGGAAAGGAGAAAATATCTCAGTTGATAAACCCTGGTAAAATGATTTCAGAGTCTGTTCAGAGGCATTTCTTAATCTTTTGAAAAGTGATTTTTGACTCAAGTTCAACCCTAATGGACAACAGAGCACGAAAGAGAGGCCCTCTCAGTAATTATTGTCCTCATTACTCTGAGTGCTAGCAACCTCTCTGCCTCTGAGACAAAATGACTGAGTCCAAAGAAAGTTCCAGCTGCAGAGTTCTTAAAGGCGGACTGTGCTATAACAGATGGTACCAGGATCATTCTAAATAAAATGATAACAAAGTTTACTGTGCTTTTTTGGGGTGGAGGAACAGTAGTCTCAGTATCAAGGAAACTCCAAGTAGGGACATTTTTATTTTGGTTGTTCAAATGGATGCGGGTCATGACCATTTCTATTAATTGAGTTTATCTCCTAGCAATTGTGATACAGTAAAATTATTTGCTGCTGAAAATAGGTGATACGCTGGTATACTGAGGCAGGAAATGGCCTAAGGTATACAAAAATCAGGTTATGCATTCAAGGTAATTGTCTTTGAGGACTATCCTGTTGAATACAGCTCTCTCTTTGGTCAAAAGTAGGTCCTTTCTGGGTTCATTCCAGAAAGTTGTTGAGTTCAAGTTGTACAGTCTCAAATTCTGGCAATGGTGGAGCATAAGATGTCAAAATAGTTGGCATACTTCTGGGTGGCTCTTCATAACCAGATGTGTCTAAGGTAAGTCAACTGTTGCCTTAAGAGGCAGGAAAGTTTATAGCCCTATGTCACAGCTCTAGCAAAGGAAACAGATCTGTCTGTTGTGAAACCGCCCTTTAAAATTTTTTTAATAACCAGGGCAATGACTAACAGGTACTCTATACTTTATTTAAAAACATATGGTCAGCCTTGGCTGGTGTGGATCAGTGGACTGAATGCTAGCCTGTGAGCCAAAGGGTCGCTGGTTTGATTCCCAGTCAGGGAACATGCCTGGGTTCCAGGCCAGGTCCCCAGTGCGGGGCACATGAGAGGCAGCCACGCATGGATATTTCTCTCCATCTCTTTCTCCCTCCCTTCCCCTCTCTAAAAATAAAAAAATAAAAAAAAATATGGTCAAAAGTCTACTTATACTCCAGATCAAGGATTTTGCAGGACATTTTCATCTAGTTTGGTTCATATACATGCATCATAAGCAGAATGATGTAGAAGATGGATCAATATACAAATAGTCGAGAAATCTTTGTTCTAGCTCAAGTCCTGCCAGTGACTCACTGTGTGGCCCTAAGCAAATTGCTTTGAATCTCAATACTCTAACCTATAATTGATAAGGAGGAAAGCTTGGAATAGATTGTCTTTAATTTACCTTCCTAGCAATACAATGATTTGATTCTAGGCCCCAAGGCACCTGAGAAGAGTTATCATGAAGTGGTAAATAATGGGGTCATAGTATGGAAATCTAGCTAGAGGAGACCTTCTGGCAATATAGTCTATATTTCATGGGGAGCCCAGTAACTTTTGCAAAGGGCCATTATACTCTTTCAGAACAATGTTATCATGAGAACCTCAACTTTTAGGCCTTAGGCAAGTGTTTTGCAAGTAAATTCCTTTTTTTCAAGTGGTAAAAAAGACAGCAAACAAGGGAAATCTGTAATCTGATTTGCACAGTGAGAATGTCACTCACTCAGTATTTCTCAATCTTTTACAAACAAAGTTCCCTTTGAAAAACAGAAAGATCTCACTACAAAATCTCCTAGAAAAACCTACTCCATCAAATTAAAGATTTCCAGGTACTGTGTACATAACAGTCAAAAATATTTTGTAGATCTGTACTTTCATCAGTGTGTATTATAGGAAAATCATTTTGATTTCCAGATATATTTACTGCAATATGAGTGGAGGGCGGGGCCAGGGAGAGCAATGGGGGAAACATTGGGACAACTGTAATTGAACGACAATTAAAAAAAGGAAAAAATCTTTTATTTTTCAAGTAACACATGTTTCCCACTATTAAACATTAAGAATTATGGCTTTAGTCCTGCCTGCAGGCTATATCTCACAGCTCTACTTTTTGGGGAATTTTTAAAACCCAGGAAAGTACAGAATTCAACCAAAGGCCCATGGAGATCATTCTCTGTATAAGTAAAGGTCTGCTGTGTACCAGATATGAAAGTAGGTACTTTCCGTACATTTCCCTTTTAATCTTTACAGCAATCTGTGTTGTAGACACTATAATCCTAATTTTATAAATGAGGAAACTGAAGCCCAGAGATAGGAAGTGAGTCGTTTCAGGCTAGAGAACTGATAAGTAAATGAAGATGCGGACTCAGGTCTGCACAAAGAACATAATTCATTCTTCCCTGAAAGTATTGCCCTAACTGCAAAAGTGGCATCTAATTATGCCTTTTTAAAAAATGATTGAAAAAATCTAATGAAGACACATGCAGGCAAGATCAGTTCAAACTTTGAGATATTAGTTTGTGAATAGTTTAGTTTAATTCATTTCAAGGATAAAAATAATTTTCACTTCCTCTAATTTATAGAAAAATATGTAGAGTTGCACAATATATCCAAATATTCATGAAATAGTTAGGGTTAATTTTAATTAATTCAGGAAACATGAGAGTTTCAAATTTCTGTTGCTCTCCTTTGGCTATGGTTATGAGCAATTGAATGAAGGACACTGTGTTCATGGGGATCAGGCTGGCTTGGATAATTCATGAGAGATTTTTTTTTGGTTTGAAGAAGAAGAAAAAGGTTAAAAATAAAGGCAAAGCAAGTTAGGTTCCAAAAGAGTCTGTAAAGGTTGTACCCTAGGGATTGGGCAGGTGCCCCATCAGCAACCTTTCCTTGTTTAAATTTTCCTTCTCCCAATATGACAAACTCACATACCGGCACTATCATCAACTAAAATGAGAGAAGCGAAATTGATGACCATGTTCGCCTAGGGAGATTAGTGATTTGAGGAGGGGTGATAAGAGGGCAAAATGAGAGGGTAAAGCTTTGTGAAGTTTTACTAGAAAAAGAACAGTTGCCTTGATGCCAGAAGCCTAGGTTCCACCCTCTTTACTCAGTCACTTGATAACCTTATGTCTTCAGGTAAATTCAGTTCTTTGAACCCCAGTTTTCTGATTTGTAAAATGGGGATGATGTTTTCTGACTTAATTACTTACAATATAAACCTTTAATAATAATTAACAGAAATTATAGATATAACAGTAGTAACTCTGTAAAGTGTAGATCATCAGGTTGATTGAGATGGTGGTGGCGGCCTTAATGATGGCAGTGTGCTGGTGGTATTAGTGTCAGGGATTGAGAGGAACCATGTCCACAAAATCATGGAAAGTTAGAGCTGGGTGGGCTTTAAAGACCATCCAGTTCAAAAATAAGTGAACAAAGAAAATTGAAGCAGACTCATAGACATGAGAGTACACTGGCGGTTGCCAGACGGAGAGGTATTGAGGGACTGGGTGAAAGAGGTGAAGGGATTAGGAAGTACAAATTGGTCGTTACAGAACAGTCATGGGGATGTAAAGTTCAGCATAGGGAATATAGTCAATAACACTGTAATCACTATGTATGGTACCAGGTGTGTCCTGGAAATATTGAAAGTTACAGGCTTTGAATCTTTTAGGTGCCCATATTCATTAGACTTCAACCTTATTATCCTTGCCTTGCCCATATTCTGTGGAGAGAAAGGCTGTGGCTGTTGGCTGGGATAGTAACTCATGAGAGAAACATTGGAAGTAAAACTGACTAAGGCTCCAATAATGCGTGTCTATTCTCCGTGCTCTCATCTATACAAATCAATGCGTATGAACTGAGCCCCTAATTATACCTAACCCCCACTAAGCAAAATGAAGAATGTAAAAATCTAAGACACAGAGACTTTCCTCAGAGACATTCTTATTGTTCAGCCTGCCAATTCACTAAGAGTACAAGGAAGAAGGAAGTCAGAATAGCGTTGCCAAATATAAGAAAAAGATGAGGATTGAGATGGGGCCTTGAGAGAGGAGTAAAGTATTGACCTCTAAGATGGGATTCAAGCAGAAAGGAGTTTGATAAAGTTTTAGCCATAACTTTATACCAGTCTTCATTACCAGGAACATCCTTAGAAACATTCATTGAAAATAATGTTATTAGCTTAAAAATATAGCTGATTTTCTGCTCTGATTATTAGATTAGAACACTTTGCTTCTCACAACCTAAGTGCCCAACAATAAATGAGTGGATCAAAAAACTGTGGCCCATTTACATGATGGAATACTATGCAACAGAAAGAAAGAAGGAGCTCCGACCCTTCAGGACAGCATGGATGGAACGGGAGAGCATTATGCTGAGTGACATAAGCCAGGCAGTGAAAGACAGATACCATATGATCTCACCTATAAGTGGAACCTAATCAACAACACAAACAAACAAGCAAAATATAACCAGCAACATGGAAATAAAAAACAAACCGACAGTAACCAGAGGGGAGGAGGGAGGGTAATTACAGGGGAGAGGGATGGGAAGGGTCATTAAGGAACATGCATAAAGGACCCATAAACAAAGCCAAATTGGGGAAGGATTGAGGGTGGGAGGTGGGAGTGGGTGGGGCAGGGGACAGTGGTGGCCGGAAAATGTTGACCAAAAAGAAGTGGTCAGGGGGAGGCTGAGAGTAGTGTGGGAAATTAGGAAGCCAAAGAACTGGTGTGTGCAGCCCATGGGCATGGACTAAGAGGCATGGGGATGATGGGATGGGGTGCAGGGTGGAGGGGATAAAGGGGGGGAAAATGGGACAACTGGAATAGCACACTCAATAAAATATACCAAAAAAAAAAAAAAAAAAAAAAAGAACTCTGTGCTTCCCTTTAGGGCTTAACTCCTGTCACCAAACTCCTCTTTCTTTTTTATTTTTTTTTTCATTTTTAGATCTTCTATTGAGTATTATCTTCATAATTCTGGATAATATTTCTTTACATTTTACTTCTTCATTTATCAACTTTATTCTACACCCATTGGCCACCTCCTGTTAAAGTCACATATTTAGATCATTGCTTGCTGACTGCTTTCCTTCTGTTCCTATTCTCAGTATTTATTAGTTATATATTAAGCATATATTATAATATAGTTACATGCTTTTATTGGTTATATGTCTATAACCTTAAAAACACACAAGAACTTGCATTTTTTGTTTCGCCAACTTTTTACAGTATTTCCTAATTCTCCAAACTGTAAGATGAGGGTGATTTTGCTCCTTCTGCCACATCCCACACTCTATCAGGTACATTTTTACTTTTATACTGTCAAGGTTGTTACTGTTTACATATATGTAAATTTTGTATGGAAACTCCTCTTTCAAGAGAGGAAATATCCCTCCTGATGGTCCTGATATTTGGTGTAGGCAGTGTGTACCCTGGACAGAGCAGAGCATACTATAGAAACTAAGAAACATTTATTTTTACAAGGAAGATATTTGTCTTTCACAACCTGACTTATTTCACTTAGCCTAATACTCTCCATTTCCATCCATGCTGTTATGAAGGGTAGTAGCTCTTTCTTCCTTTCTGCTGTGTAGCATTCCATTGTGTAAACATACCACAGGTTTTTGATCCACTCATTTACTGATGGGCACTTAGGCTGTTTCCAGCACTTGGCTTTTGTGGGGAGGTAGGTAATAGTATACATAAGGGGAAGGGACTAGACAAGGAACATGTATGAATGACCCATAGACATAGACAACAGTGTGGGAATTGACTCTGGGAGTGAGGGGATGGGATGGGCAGAGGAGATCAAAGGGGGAAAAATTGGGACAGCTCTAATAGAATAACATTAAAAATGATTTAATATAAGGAAGATATTGCAAGCTCTGGTAATTCTGCTCTCATCTCTGTCTAGGTGGTCCACACGTACAGAGCTAGGGTCTGAAGTATATGCTAAAAAGATGACATTTTCACAGGTTATAATTTTGCCGGGAATTTATTGTCTTTGTGGTCCTGGTTAGCTAAGTTGTTTATGCAACATCAATGAGGTTAAATTCTTGGGATTAATCCCTACATGAGCCAGTTAATATCAATTATTTTGATTGTATTCTATGTTTAGCTTTGTTCTAAGGTTAGGGAGAAAGACAGTGATAAAGAAATTTAGAACATGGCACCTGAGTTCATAAGCTCACATCCCAATGAGGAAAGGTCTATAAATAGTTAACAATATAAGAGTTATCACAGGCAGAATATTTGTTCAGTTATGGATATTAACTGAATGACTATGTGCTAGTCGTCCTGCTAGGTTCTGGAGACTTTAAGATGAGTAAGACATTTTTCTAAATGGAAAAATTTCATATAATGCAGTGGCTGTATTATTAAGAGTGATTCCTGTGGTTGCATGGTAGCCCAGATTGGCATTCGTGATACATCACTTTGGTAGCAGATCAGAGATGAGAAAGGTGCTCCCTTCGCAGAATAACAACCAACAAAAATAAGGGGTTGAGATGATTTTGGAAATAACAGTGCTGATAGTACTCTAAGAGCTTGGGTTGTGCTTATTTCTACTCATAAGATATATATCTGAGAACTGACCTGTGATTTCTAAATTAATTAATTTGCACATCTCTCAGGCTTCTATGGGCATGATTTTCTGAGATCTTTATGGATTTTGATTAGGGTGTTAAGGCAATCGAAAATAATATACATTCACGACGAAAGAGCATTATTCCATTTTCTTGATGTGCACATGATATTATGGGCAAAATAAACGTATCTCATAAGTGGATGCAGAATCATGAGTTAAACCCCTGTTTACAAACAGCATACGGTATTTTGCATATATTTACTTAACTTTAAAGTTTTATTTCCAAAGTTGCTGTTAAATGCTTGGTACATATACAATTATCAAGCAATTACCCTCATTGTCTTCTCAGACATGCAAACACTTTGATAATTATAAATCTACAAGTATCATGGCTGGATGTATTTCAGAAATGGTCAGAACAGAAGAGGATGCTGGAAAGTTTGAGATATTTCAGATCTTAATTCAAAATAGAAGATTTTAATCTATGTGTTCTTTAATTCCAAACCGGTGGCCCCATTCCTTATCCTTGTTGGGGTCACACTCATCAAAGAAGCAAGTTATGCAATGTTCCATGGGCAACAGAGATACTTGCAAAGCAGCAATCTTGGAATGCTTCAAATCTCTGTCCGTAGGATGTTGGTCAAATTCACTAAACTGCTAGTGCACAGGTTACACATACATGTGGCATTTTTCTTTAAATTCCCTTAAGGCATGGTTAATGAAATGATCCTTAGCCAAGAGTCTTTTTATCCACGTAAATTGTCTTGACTTAATTTCTTTACTTTACATTTAAACATCCAGGGCATTTAGAGTTAGGTGCATAAAATTGCATGAGGATATTCTTGAGCCAGTCTTTCATCCTTAGAGGAAACTCAGTCACTTCAAAGTTCACACAAGCAGGAATAGATTGGCAGGCTCCAAAATTGTCCAGCTGCAGTTGGTGCCCCTTTTTGATATCATCCAGTCTGAACTTAGTAGCAAACACATGACAGGGGCTAGCATAGATCTAATTATCAGTGCCACCAACTTAGTCAACCAGTTTTGTAGGAGGACAAGTCATTGGATCTTGGTAAATACAGTGGGGTTTTCCCTGTTAGTCAGCCTTACACATGTGTCCTCTTTTACACTCTAAGTTTATGCAAGAATAGACATTGCACACCCTCATGTTGCCTTCACTTGAACTTTCATCTTCATACGGTGAGCTCTCTGCTTTGTTTGACTCCTTGGGATTCTCTAGGGTCAATGTTACCTACATTCTCTTCGCATGTGCTGTTTTTCTTTACTCCTCACATTTGATGTGATAGTAATTGGAATTTGCTCTTTTAGTTTCCTGGAAGGCCTCACCTATGGATGAAATAGTTGTCACTTGCACTGTTTCTGAGGCATTATTACCATCATCAATAGGCTCTATGAGGAAAGCCTCAGAAATAGTCTTTTTCTCCATTCCCTCAGGGTTGCTGAGGACTTCAAGGCCACGTTCTTCCTTTGGCTCTGCCATTTCATATCTTGATTGTTCTTATTGATTTTTGATGCATTTCATCTTCCATTTTTTCATTGGAGTTATCCTCTTCTTGTTCTTTGTGACCCCTCCTCAAATACATCTTTTTGCATTTTCCTTACTTGAGTTGGTTGATTGGACTCTTCCAAAATATTATCAGGTTGGGCTCTATCTTCTCCCTGTTTGCTTAAAATATTCCTTGGGAAATTCTTTCTCCCTTTGTAGGTTATCATTGTGGGTACCAACTTCACCTTTCTCCTTTTCCCTTCCTCTTTTCCATTGGGAATGTTTGGATCCTGCTTGTGGTTTCCTTGATCACTTAACTCTTCACCAAGTTTGCTGCTCCTGTTCAACTGAGGATGTGAATCATTTATAGGATATTCTTGCTTTCTTGGCCAGAATCTACAATGGAACTAACATCAGGAGCAAGGGAATCAAAGTTCTCTGGGAGGTTTTTATTTTGAGGCTCACTCATGTCTTTGTCCAATGTACTTTCACTGGGTGTATACTCCATGTTCTCACTTAAGTCACTTTTGGTTTCCTTTTGATATTGTAATCCCAGATCTTGGCTATAACTCTGGTTCTGATCTGCTGACCAGTCATGGTTTTTCTCCTTTGACTTTTGTACTGAAGATATTTCAGCATTGTGGTTGTGATGGTCTCCTATGGATACTGTAGTTTCCTTTTCATTTTCTGCACCTTCAGCTCTTAAAACGGGCACTTTAGTGTCATCATGTGTTGCTAACATTTCAGCCTATTGGACAGAACTCAAGGAATCAGAAATTGGTTGGGAATGATCAGATATGCACCTTGTATTTGTCCAGGGCTCCAGCAGAGAGAAGACACAGTAGACACAGTTGGAATAGAAAATCTTATGAGGAAAGACTGTGGATTGTGGCTCTGGTGAGAGAGCTGAAGGGACAGCTGCCAGAATCCCTGTGCTGAGTCCCTGTCCCACATCACAAACACCATATTTCTTGGGTGGTACACTCAGGCATGACTTTTATATGTTGAAAAGGGTAGTTGCAGGGAATGTTGATGATAATAGCCTAACTGGAAGATAAATTTTTAGGGAAACAGCAGGAAGCAGAATTTAGTAGTTGACATATCAGGGTTTGCATTTTTGCATAATGCTTCCAAATAGGGAATTTAAAATATTCTGTATATAATTGAAGTCAGTTATACTACTTTTGTTTGAGTACTTACTAAGTAGCAGCCTATGTCTTAGCTATACGGTGATGAATAGAACAGATCTTGTTATGGCACGAATGGAGCTAACAGCATAGTTAGTGAATTAGCCAATAAACATGTAAAAAATCTAAATTACAAATGTTGATGCTATGAAGAGAAAGAACAGAGAGTAAGAGAATATTTAATGATGTGTAGGACTACCTGGATAGGACTGACAGACAGTGAAGGTCTCTCTGACCTGAAAACTAAGATCAAAAGGAGTCATACTTGTGAAGATCTACAGCAAGAGAATTCCTAATAGAAGAAACTACATGGGCAGAGGACTTAGGAACTAAAGCTTGGCTTTTTCTAAAAAGTGAAAGCATCTTAGTGTAGTTAAAACGTAGAGAATGAGGAAGAGAATGGCATGAAGTAATGCGAAAGCGTACAAGAGCCGATTTAAATATGGCCTTAAGGTCACAGTGAGAAATTTGGCCTTAATGTAATAGAGAACAAGCAAAAGTTTTTAGGCGGAAGAATGATATATTTCAAAGAAAAATCACTTGGGCCAAAGTGCAAAAAGAATAAGAAGTCAAGAAATGACATAGTCTCTGCCATCAAGGAGTACAAAATCTAATTGAAGAAAAACATGTTAAGACAATTTCCATAAGTGTGGTAGGTGCCACGACAAAGATAAAAGAGAATGGAGACAGGCTTGGGTTCCAATTCTAATACACCATCACTACACTATTAAAATTTTGTGACTTTAGTGCAACTTATTTAACCTCTCTTGGTCTGTTTCCTCATTTTTAATATGGAAATAATCAGGGCTTCTATGTGGATTAAGAAGATAATATGTGAAGAGTGCTTAGGCTCTAAATAAATGGCAGCCCTCAATAAACAGTAGTCATAATTAATGTTAGCATTAGATATAGTATGGGGAATGGACTACAAGGGACAAGACTGGGGTACAGGAAGTCCACTAAGACATCCGTTAAAGTAGGCAAGAGGAACGATGACAGTGGCCTGGATTAGGATGACTATAGCAAAAGTACATATGGAATAAAGATGGATTTGAGAGCTTTTTAAGGGGGAGAATCACCTGGTTTCTGATTGGATATGGCTAAATGTAGTGATTGAAGTTGTTTAAATCCCCAGTTTCCAGCTTGAATTTGGCATGGACTGAGAAAGGGAACTCAGATTTAAGAGTGACTCACAAACCTTACAACTCATTCTAAAACAGGAAACAAAAATATATGTAAATTTTGTACACATATTTTCTATAGGGAGAGATTTTTTTCAGATATATTTTCTAAGGGAGAGAGGTTAGCAACACACTGGGCAAAAACCAATCAGAAACAGTCAACAATGGAGCCAGAGCCAAAGAGAGAAAGATAAGGGCAGAGGCAGAGACAGAAACAGAGATAAAGTACACACTCCGATTTAGTCCTTCATTCAGCATTTTCCTGTTAATGGCTTAGGTTCTCCTTTCTTAACTTTCAGAATTTTCACAGATCGTCCACAGCAAACAAAATGTTTCTTCTTTGGGAGTTTATATTTTTACAATATCCAAAACAAATTCCATCAGCATCTCCATATCATGGGGATTTTACATTTAATTGTCACAACGAATTTGGGAAAAAAACCCCTCCATACTTACCTTTCATTCTGGAGAAGAGAAAAGGTTTTGGAAAGCAGGTTATGCAAATCTCTAAACTCACAATAAACTGTGAATTGCAGAGGTATAAAGACCCACAGAAAAAAGGTGTGAACTTTATCTCTAGCTTACTGTTCTGACCTAATAGAGCTTTGTTATTTAATACAAAAGTGTGAACAAAACATTTCCCTTTACTAAGTGAAACTTACTATACCACTGAAGCACAAACTAATACCTAAATCTATAAATTGCAGAAGTATAGGGGTGATTTGGGTGTGTGCAAGAGGTTTTCATTTCTTCAAATTGAAATGCACTTGATACATCTTCCCTTGCGCTCTCACAACCTCTGCATAGATGATAGATGAGAGTAGAAACAGCGTCAGTACTAAAGTCAAAGTGGGTGGTGAGGAGGATTGGTGGCATGTGTGAGGACAACTTTTTAGTTATTTCCTGATGGCCTAACCAGAGTAATAGATAAGATAATAAGGTTGTCTGTGGGATTAGAAATGTCCTACCATAATGTGCTCTCTGAAGGCACATTATGAACCCTGTGTGTCATGATGAACCCCATCCTATTAAATAGTCCTTCCTTGAGTGGGGAGAGGCAAGTGGAGTAGTAAGAAGAGCATAGACTTTCAATCAAGTTAGACATAATAGTAAATCTCATTTTTACCATTTTCTAGCTTTGTTACCTCAGGCAATTTACTGAATCTCTCTGAACCTTAGTTTTCTCATCTGCACTATGAGGATGATAATAGTACCTATCTCTGAGGATGGTTGTTAGAATTAAATTAGATAATACATGTAAAAATTCCATTGCAGATTCTGGGGTACATCACTGATAGTTAAAACATGATAATTATTTCCTGTCTTTTCACCTGTGGGCACCTCTCCACCCTCTTTTCTAAGTCATATATTCATAAACAAAAGACTGCATGAATTTGTAGAACATATCTCAGGTTGGCCAAGTAGGGAGAATGGAATATAAGGGGCAGAAAAGTGAAAGCACTATTTAGAGTAATGGTAGGTCATAATGTTGACTCTCATTTAGCTGTGAATTAATCAGATGGGATTCTGTTCTTTTATCCTATTTCCTGGAGCAGGACTTAAAGAATATTGAAAGTCACTCTGTTAGTTATAAAGAGAAAATGAAAGCAAACCTCTCCTTTGTTTTTCATGGCATTTTTATTTTTTTCGATTACAATCAATATTCAATATTGTTTTACATAAGTTTCAGGTGCACCGCATAATGGTTAGACATTCAAATAATTTACAAAATGATTCTCCCAATAAGTCTAGTACCCACCTAGCAAACTAAATGTTTCCAAACATAGTTATTACAATATTATTATAATAATATTGTAATATTATTGTAATATTGTAATAGTTATTACAATATTATGGACTGATTATATTCCCTGTGCTGTAATCCCATAATTATTTTATAACTACCCTAAAGATTTCACCAAAGAACTATTAGAACTGACAAATGAATTCAGTAAGGTAGCAGGATACAAAATTAATATTCATAAATTGGCAGCATTTTTATACTCCAATAATGAACTATCAAAAAAATTGGGAAAGCAATCCCACTTACAATTGCATCAAAACATACCTAGGAATAGATTTAACCAAGAGGGTAAAAGATGTGTACTTGGAAAATTATGAGACATTGAAGAAAGAAATTGAGGAGGTACAAATAAATAGAAACATATTTTGCTCATGGGTAGGAAAAATTAACATTGTTAAAATGTCCATACTTCTGAAAGTAATCTACAGATTTAATGCAATCACTATCAAAATGCCAGTGATATTTTTCACAGAACTACAACAAATAATTGTAAAACTTATATGGAACCATAAGAGAACCCAAATAGCCAAAGCAATCTTGAGAAAGAACAAAGTTAGAGTCATCACGCTACCTGACATCACGTTACACTACAAGGCTATAGTAGTCAAAATGTCATGGTACTGGCATAAAAACGGGCACATCTATTAATAGAACAGAGTAGACATCCCAGAAATAAACCCATGCCTATATGGTCAATTAATGCATTACAAAGGAAGGAAGAACATACAATGGGGTAAAGACAGTAATAACTATATATGGTGTCAGATGGGTGCAAGATGTATCAGGATGTTATAGAATGCCTAATCACTGGGTTGTACACCTGAAAGTAATATAATATTTTATGTTAACTGTAATTAAAAAATAAAAATGATTTAAATAAACATATAAAGAGAAAAATGTTTTTGTAAAAACTGGACAGATACGTGAAAAAAACTAAACCACCTTCTTACACCGTAGATAAGAATAAAGTCAAAATAGATGAAAAACTTACATGTAAGACCCCCAAACCATAAGACTCCTAGATGAAAACTTAGGCAGTAAATTCTCTGACTTTTCTCCTTGTAATATTCTTTCTGATATATCTCCTTGGGCAAGGGAAACAAAAGGAAAAAATAAACAAATGTGACTACACCTAACTAAAAAGTTTTTGCACAGCAAAAGAGACCATCAATAAAACTAAAGCACAACTTACTAAATAAGAGAATATATTCACAAATGATACATTCATTAAGGGGCTAATATCAAAAATTTATAAATAACTCATACAATTCAACACCAAAAAACCCCAAACAACCTAATTAAATAATTCCCAGAGGACCTGAACAGACACTTCTCCAAAGAGGACATACAGATGGCCCATAAGCATATGAAAAGATGTTCTATATCACTTAGCATCAGAGAAATGCTAATTAAAACCACAATGAGATATTACCTCACACCTGTCAGAATGACTACCATCAATAAATCAGCAAACAACAAGTGCTGGTGACGATGTGGAGAAAAGGGAACCCTCAAATACTCTTGGTGGGAATGTCGATTGGTGCAGCTGCTATGCAAAAAGGTATGGAGAGTCCTCAAAAATTTAAAAATGGAATAGCCTTATGATTCCACTTCTTGGTGTATATCCAAAGAAACCCAAAACACCAATTTGAAAAAATATACGCACCTCTATGTTCATTGCAACATTATTTACAATAGATGAGATATGGAAGCAACCCAATTGTCCATCAGCAGACGAGTGGATAAAAAGGTTGGGGTACGTATATACAATAGAATATTACACAACCATAGAAAAGAAATGAAGTCTTACCATTTGTGATAGCATTGGATAGACATAGCAGGGGTGCCCAACTTTTTGGCTTCTCCAGGCCACACTGGAAGAAGAGTTGTCTTGGGCCACATATTAAATATATTGCAACACATAATCACAAAAAATTATAATGTTTTAAGTAAATTTATGATTTTGTGTTGCGCCACATACATAGCCATCCTAGACCTCACATGGCCCATGGGCCGCGGGTTGGACACCCCTGACTAGAGAGTATTATGCTAAGTGAAATAATTCAATCAGTGGAAGACAAATATCACATGTATTCCTCTATATGTGGAATCTAAAGAACAAAATAAATAAAAAAATTTAAAACACATTTGTAGATACAAGAAACAGACTGATGGTTGCCAGAGGGGAGGGAGTTTGGGGGACTGGGAAAAATATTATGGCATTAAGAACATGACTGATAGTTACAAAACAGTCATGAGGTTGTAAAGCACAGCATAGGGAGTATAACCAATAATATTGCAATAACTATGTATGGTGGCAGAAATATTGGGGTCAAATCAAAAAGGTTTTGCACGGCAAAGGAAACAATCAACAAAAGGAGAAGACAATCTACTAATCAGGAGAAGATATTCACCAATGATAAATCCGGTAAGAATTTAATAAGCAAACTTTATAAAGAACTCTTACAACCTTAACACCAAAAAACAAACAGACAATCTATTTAAAATGTGGGCAGAGGATCTGATAGACATTTGTCCACTCCTTTTTCATAAACTTAAAATAAGCAAAACAAAATAAAAATAATAACAACAAAAATCCTTACTCCACCCCAGCAATAACCCGACCGCATTATTTCTTCCACTTCTAGCTTTAAATGTAGCAAACATTCCTGCAATATGGAAAGAAGCTATATTTGCAAAATTTGTCTTTGAGACAAAAAGAAATGATGAAGCAAAGAATGTGTATAAAGGTTAGGCATCTTGTCCTGCACAGATCTGAAGTCTGAGATTTCTGTTTGGTGGCTTTGCGGCCATCATGGATTCCTCTATAGGCCTTGTGCTTTTTCTACCTGTATTACGTGCAGAGTGAATTAAATAATTTTCAAAGCTCCTCTCCAGTCTAAAATTCTATAAGAAAGCTAAAGTAAAATAATGAGTTTGTTGCTTTTCTGCCATTCTTATTTGCAGACAGCCTGTATAAACTCAAAGCCAGACCTTGAGAAGCCCTAAATATTATTCTGTATTCCTCAGGCCCTATGTGTAATACTTAACAAAAACCATACTAAATTATAAAATGAGATTAAAGACATCCAAAAGTCTTTTATTCCTTGTGATGACTAATTTAATGAAAAAAAACCCCCACATGAAATCTTAAATTGTTTCTAAGAAATGGTATTGGTGGCTTGTTTTGCTGTGTCCTATTCAATGTTTACTGTGACTGTTGGATAATTTGTCATGTCCATGATATCACACCAGTACGGAATTCCCCTTAGACAGAGAATTACTCTCTTCTCTTCCAGACCACATAAGTGGAAATATCCCAGTTCAGCGTATACATTCATATATTACTGAAATTTTTAATGTAAATTTGGAATGAGACCTAAGCTGAGAGAGAGACATAAAGTGCATGAGAACCACAAGCTATTGTGATAAAATAATGAGGAGGTAACATCCACACACCTTGAAAATGAGACAGTGTCCTGGCAATGCAGGCTAAAAGGGGCAGGGTCAATTTGAAAGTTCTGGGGCACCAAGGTGGGAAGTCAGGACCCAATGGGCAAGGTAGCAGATAAAGTAGACAAATGAATATAAAAGGTGAGGCTCAATTTCTATCATTGCAATTGAGAATGAGTGAGCATTGTTTACTTTAATCAAGGGTTGGAGCAAGACAAATTTGGACACAAAAGAAAGAGATTCAATTGCCACACCCTTTTTGCTGTGGTGGGAACAAGAGCCTAAATGTTTCAGGACACCCTTGCCTGCAAAAGACAACTTTCAGTATCTGGGAAGGCAGTTTGGGGACAATTTCATGTTCCTCTAACTGATTCTTTAGGTGACTTTAGATGAGTAGTATGTTTTCTGTGAGCATTTGTTTCTTCATCTGCAAACAGGTCCCTTCTAATTATAATATTCTGTTTCTTTTCAAGTATAAACAGGAATCTGGGTGTTGGCTGAAGAACTGGTTAACCATTATACTCCTTTTTTTTTCTTTGCTCTTGGCAGGGATCATAGCTTTACGGCTTACCTTAATGAATATACTGAAATATTCAAGATGCCTAACAGTTCTAACAATGCCTGCGATGACGCACCTTTGCGATTTCAGTACACCCTCTATGCAACCACCTACATTACCATTTTCATCCCTGGTCTTCTGGCCAACACCGCAGCCCTGTGGGTTCTGTGCCGCTTCATCAGCAAGAAAAACAAAGCCATCATTTTCATGATCAACCTCTCTGTGGCTGACCTTGCTCATGTGCTGTCCTTACCCCTCCGGATTTACTACTACATCAACCACCACTGGCCTTTCCAGACGCCCCTTTGCCTGCTGTGCTTCTACCTGAAGTATCTCAACATGTATGCCAGCATTTGCTTCCTGACCTGCATCAGCCTTCAGAGGTGCTTCTTTCTCCTCAAGCCCTTCAGGGCCAGAGACTGGAAGCGTAGGTATGATGTGGGCATCAGTGCTGCCATCTGGGTCATCGTGGGCACTGCCTGTTTGCCATTTCCCATCCTGAGAAGTGCTGCATTATCCAAGAAAAATGAATCCTGCTTTGCTGATCTTGGATACAAGAAAATGAATGCTGTGGCTTTGGTGGGAATGATTACACTTGCTGAGCTGGCAGGATTTGTGATCCCAGTCGTTATCATTGCATGGTGTACCTGGAAAACTACCATATTCTTGAGACAGCCACCAATGGCTTTCCAGGGAATGAATGAGAGGCAGAAAGCACTGCGGATGATTTACATGTGTGCTGCAGTCTTCTTCATATGCTTCACCCCCTATCATATAAACTTTTTTTTTTACACCATGGTACAGGAAAAAATCATTATCAGTTGTTCCATTGTCAAAAGCACACAGTATTTTCACCCTTTTTCTCTATGCCTTGCAAGTCTCTCCTGCCTTTTGAATCCAATTCTCTATTACTTTATGGCTTCAGAATTTCGTGACCAACTGTCCCTTCATGGCAGCTCTCTGACCCGATCCCGCCTCATGAGCAGGGAGAGTGGTTCATCAATGATTACCTAAAAATAAAGTAACTTTTAAATTGCAACTTTAACTATGTCTCTTTTTTTGCAAAGACCGAAAGACAGGCCAAACAATTTCGTTAATTGAACTTTGGGAACAACAGAAATAAATGTCCTCTTATGTAATAGCTGTGGTCATAGGGGTATGATGGTGGAGGCAGAATGAGAAAAATGTGGGAGAGGAAGGGAAAATTGGATTTGCCTGTTCCCTCTTTGAAATTCAAGGCACTTTCAAGTTTTTACAGATGTTTTCAACCAAATGCAAATGAGAAATTTTATCTGAAACATTTCTTCAGTAAGTGATTGTTAATAAGATACAATAAATGAATCTTTTCCATATGTAAAAGTAAATCTTTGTATATGAAGACATTTATTTGTGAATGAGAGTAAAAATACCCTCTCCTTCCAATAGATAAATGCACAGGCATGAGGGAGTGAAGAATGAGGCAATGTGTGCATAAATGTCAGGACCACAAACCTATTTGATTAAAGTGCATGGGAATTTGTTTCATTCACTGAAAATATCTTGGATGCCAATTGTATTGTGGTTTGCCACTTTCTTGGGGACTTTCCACATATAGCATCTCATCAGGCCCTTCTAATAAACTTGTGGAAGCTTCCAATATAAATAAATAAATAGAACTTCAGGGATGTGAAGCAACTTGTCTGGGGGATGAACAGTGGTGAGTCAAAATTCATCCTGTGTACACCACATATGTTTAGGCTATTCACTCCAATTGTGTTGTTACTTTTACTAGCTTTGTACTAAACTTGACTTCAATGGTGATGACACAGACTAAATCTAAGACACATGAGACCAAAAACATTTTTACAAAATTTACCTGAGATTATCTGAAAAGTCTGTCGGTTGTAGGGGTAGGTGTCAGGCTTCAGGCTGCAAGGTATGATAAATGATAAATAGATATTGTTCTAGAACTGTCTTGATCTACAGAGTCCTGATGATCAGGGATATATGAAACCTAAATAGTTTATTATTTTTCCCTAAGTATACTTTAAGGCTTAATATATGTCATATAAATCCCATAAACAGATTAAAGAAAGAAAGCTGTAAAGCTGAGAGATGAGCATTCTGTGAAATTATAAAAAAATTGAAGCTTGCCCAACCTTTTTTCTTAAATAATGTTATACATGTCTCTGAATGAATATGTATTTATTAAGAAACTTCTCTGTGAACAGAGCTCACAGAATTGCATTAGAAACAGGAAATATTATTATGTCACGAATGAATGGGAGAAAAGGGTGTGTCGTCCTTCTGGAAATCTTCAGTTTTCTGGAGGTTATAGCTATTGTTTTAGAGCCATTATGAAGGATTTAAATATAAGCAATCCTTAGCTTCTAAGGTTGGCATTTACAAAGCTCAGTGCATCATTCTAATCTTTTATGCTTGCAATTTAAATAGCATGTCAGACATGTGGTGTGCAGAGAGTACAGTGATAGTCCTCAGAATATCCATTTGAACAGACTGGCTATGGAAGAGGGTGAAGGGACAACTAAACAACGAGGAATTTTTTTTTTTTAAAGGAACAAGGTTTCTATGGTGGGAGAAAGTTCTGTAGTTACAAAGTAATGAAACTGGTTTTCTTGTGCTTTATTAATTAGCATCTGAAGGCACTGCCTAAAGAGGGTTTCCAGATCTGCTTGGAGATTCGCAGCATTATCAGAATGAATTTATAGACATTCCCCACTCCAAGGAGATGATTTTGTAAGAAACCCATTTGGAACTACACATCCTGGTGTGTCTGTGGAGAAAAGGAACCTCAGCTCTAAATAACCACACTTTATATTTCCTCTTTCAAGTTATTGACAAAAGGTAGTGCTTTAAGCACTGGATTTGTGGATTAGTGGTGAAACTAAATTATTTACCTTTCATTTGGCTACCATTAAAATGAAATCTTTGGACTCTTTCTGACACGTGAGTCCCTACTGTAGTGAGAGAATGATAACATCAAAGCAAGAAATAGTTGTTTCTTCAATTTAAAAGGTGAGGATGCCTTATACAGGATGGGGAAAAAGTAAATGTATGGCTGTTCATATGTAAAAAGAATACAATGATTAATAAATAATAATACAAGAATAAACTCTGTGTTTTACATACTCACTGCAGTAAACCTACTTTTGCCCAACTTATAATGCAGTGGAAAAGGTGACAATGCTTCAGATTATGAGATAACAGTTCAAGAAATCAGTGAGATTCATTGAAGGTATGGTAATCAACAACAATTTGAAGTTATCCCTCTGCTTATCACAGGGACAAGATATAAGAGAAAGGGCAAGACAGTAACACATATATCCTTGAATCAACTTTTCAAAATTTCACCAAACATCCTGACATTGCTTCCAAATCCCTGCAAAACACCCCTCAAAGTCCACTTAGGAACCATTCAGAATCCCATATTCTTGATGAAAGATTCTTTAACCATCCAATGGTTTTGGCTTAAAAAAAAGAGAGAGAGAAGGGCTTTGAGGACTATAAAAACTCTGTACAACAATCTATATTAACTTAAATGCAGTTTATACATGATTGATTATGCTGTGTACCTTTAGAAAGCTTTAGATTCTAGCACAGAGTTTAAATACAACATTTATTGTAGATGAAATAAATTATACTTAAGGAGTATGTGGTTATTTCTATTAAAATATTAATCATTGTGCTGTTATGTGAAAATTTAACTCCCTTATAAAATTGCTTGTGTGACAAAATCAGTTTCTCCTATTATTTTTTGCATATTTTCCAGAATTATAACCCACCATAAAAGTAAGGTTACTGCTTAAACCACATTCTTCTTTCAAGTAGCAAGTAGTTTGGTTATTAGATTAATTCTTTATAGCTAATACTGTGCTTTTAAGTACATTACAAATGTAACATAATTAAGTGTAAAAGTATGCTATTATACATTAAGGCTTTTAAAAAATTAATCTTCCAAAGTTTCCAATTTACTAGCAATGAATAATTAAGGTTCTCTGGTTCTCTGATGTTTTAATGATTAACCAGAATTTTATTTTTGAAACAGAAAATTGTTTTCATTTTTCATGTATTACTTTGCTTAGGATAATCATATGTGTAGAATTTTTAATATACAGAATTGATAGAGTAGGAAAACAATAACTGGTTTTCAGAAGCTGAATTTCAAATTGGCTAAAAAAGAAAAAAAAAGAGAAGCAAAATTTCAGGAGCTGTTAGCATAGGTTAGTAGATTTTCTGATCTTCTGGAGTTGGGGGTACATTTTCATGAGCTGAGGAATGGCATTTGAACTGGGTCTTGGATAACGGGAAAGTTTTCAAGTTGTTGCTAAATATAGAGAAAGAGTAAGCGTTATTATTGGAAACCCTCTTGGGGCAACAGTAGAAAGGAAAAAAATGGGGAGTTGAGTAATAAGAAATACTATAGTTTGGCTTTAAATATACAGGCAAGCAGTAATCAATGAAGCTGTAAAATTTAGAGGTATTGTTCCTGTTCAAAATGGTGATTTAGGAATGTCCTGACTCCACCTTCTTCCATGGACATATTGAATCTACAGCTATATATGAAACAATATCCTTTGGGGGAAAAAACCCCTAAAACCTGGCGGAGCAACCCATTCACATCAGAAAATGCAAGAGAAACCATATCAAAGCCTTGTAGGAAACGGTTAGATGCTCTCTCATCATAAACCCCACGCCTAGGTGAGGCAACCCACAATTGGAAGGGAGCTCAAAACCTGGAGCTTCAATTTGAGACTCAAAAGGTTTGTATACCACATTAAGTACCCCATCACTGAAGACTGGCAGTTGAGAGACAAGCTCCCAAAGGTATGGCTTTGAAGAGCAACAGGGTTCATGCCCGAAACACCTGGTGGGTTGTGGCAAACTATGAAACAGGTGTTAAAGGGCTCACGTGCTGACTTGCCTGTTGCAGAGCCCAGCACAGAAGCAACTGTTTGAAGAGCACCTACACTTTCTGTGAAAAAAGACTCATTGGCTAATTTTAAAGCATTGGTCTGAAGACAGGAACCTACAGGGATAGTTTCCAGTGATAGAGGCTAGTGAACGTGAACCTACTACTGTCCTTCTGTCCAGAGGTGGATTTAATGGTGGGTGCACCGGGCACGTGCCCTGGGCCCCGACTTCTGAAGGCATGTATTTTTATTTTCCCTGCTCCTCTCTTTTTTTAAGGGGCCCAGTATTTTCTTCTGTGCCCAGGGCCTCGACCGACCTTAACCTGCCTCTGCTTCTGTCCTGCTAAAGCCTGTGGGCACCGTCATTTTTTTCCCCTTTTTTCTTTTTTCTTTCCTTCTTTCTCCATTTCTTTTTTAAACCGTTTTTTCTTTATCTTCTGAAAGAGAGCTTTGGCATATGTCTGTTGCCCTTATTTTTATATCCGGTGACCCAGTTTCTGAGGCTGTCACACGGAGCGTGTCCTTTGATTTCCTGGCTCTGGCTGCCAGGGAGGCTTGTATTCCTGGATCCCATGAAACTGTAACAGAGAGACAGTTCTTGGCAGACTACCACTCCCAGGGCACTGTCCAGATAGCAGCCTGAAATACACTCCCAAGCTTTCTGAGAAAGCTGTATTTGCTTGGACAGGAGCTTTGGCCTGAGGGGCCTACGGAGGGGCTCTCGGGGATGGAGGCCGATGAATGCAATTGTTGTGCTCTGCATCTGCCTTGTTCCAGCTCACCAGTATCTTACAGCAAGGAGCTTATACCCTTCTCTGGTAGCCTGATTTTTGTAGCTCTTGCCAGAGGACACCTCTACATTGGCTGTATTGGCCAGTGGGGCTTACACTCATGGGTCCTACAGGACAATAATTATTAGAGACATAATTGTTAAACAGCTACCACACCCAGGGCACAGTGAAAGATAACAGACCCAGGAGCTCAGTCTTTCTGTGAAAGTGGACTAATGTGCTTATTGTCATAGTTGCAGCTTGGCTGGCAGGCTTCTAACTAAACACAAAACTGAAGGCTGACTGTTAACCTTTCCTGACACCTCAGAGCGTGGGCACTCTTGACACTGTCCATCTGCCAGACTCCAGAGCACTGCCATCTGTCAGAGGGGAGCCCTTATATGTCACTGATGCTCCAGTTTGTATTTCTGGTGCTTTGTTTTTGTGGCTGCTTCCTAGCAGATACTAGTTGATCACCTTGTAATGGATGTGGAATGAGGTTCAGAATGGAGTGTAGGCTGAGAAGCCTCAAAACCCCCTAGCTTGGGGACTGGAAAGAGTGGCAGCACAGTGGTTAAGAGTTACTTCCCATATAAATAACAGCTGGCTAGTATTATAGAAATGCTAATAGCTTGGCTGTTGTGCTGAAGCTAGGGAGATGGGCATGACTTTAACCCAAGATGTAGCAGGGAGGCGGTTCCCTGGTTGCTGCAACTGCACAAGAGCAGGAAGGAGGCTCCCCTATGCCATGGGGCCACACCTTCCCAGACTAACAATGGCAACCAGAGGAAGGCAAAAGAGACCAGAGAACGGACAGATGTAGTTGATTGTGGGAGGTGTCAGGAATGAGGTTATGGAGGAGGTGCCAGGGTTTAAATGAGGCATGGGAGCCGTTTCTCTCTCTTAACCATGTGGCTTGGGAAGGAAAAGGGCTCTTGGCCATGCAGGGAGTAGTAGTGAGGGAAGAGACATGATGTCTGCAGTAAAGGATTTTTTCCAGGTTGTTTGAAAGAGAGCAGTGGTTCATGCCTGCTCTAGCTGACTCTGGAGCTGTAAAGGACTTCTTTGGAAGATCCTGTCCTGCTGCACCTGGATTTTACCTGAACTATTAAGACCTGTGCCTTTCCTGAGTTTTACCATGATCTAGAGTAACAAGGCACATGCTTTTCTGGACTATTATATGGAGGCTGATGGCAACATATTCCAGATCCTACACAGATAAGGAACACACAGATGGGAAACTTTGGGGGATGTTTTTTGGCTTGTAGCCTGGTGGGGAGCATGGGAAGTGGTCCGTCTTGTGGGAAAGGAGGGCTCTGAGCTGAGGTATTCTATGCTTTCCCAAGGTTGAAATGTTATAAATAAAGACCTGCTCCTTCCAGCATTAATTGTTGGGTCATTCATCAAGGCTCCACGTGGACTGGCCCTGGTCTGCTTGGCAATAACCTGGCTCTGGTAGACAGGATAGCTCTCATTCTCAGGTCCCATGAGACTAACGATTAAAGAAACTGTTCTTCGAAAGTGACTCATTCCCTCCACACTGAACGGATAATAGTCTAAAATACACACCCAGCCTTTCTGTAATAGAGGCTTACTTCCTTATCCTGGGGCTTCAGACCTAGAGGTGGGTGCCTCTAAGGTTTGACATATATCAAGGGGCTATGAACATGCTCTCAGGGAATATAAACTAGAAGAATGCCATCTCTGTGTTCTCCCTCTTCCTTACTGATTGCCCAGAAAAGAGTTTACATATTTCTCTGGAGCCCCAATATTTGCAACTGCCGCCTAGAGAACACCTCCACAAAACCTGGCTCTGGTGGCTGATCGAGTTTATCCTTTAAACTGTATATGTATACAATATATTTGCATTCTTTAAACACTGCTGCCTGAGGCTTTGGTTTCCAGTCAGCCTGAATCTAGTTGATGATGAGGTCCTCTCCTTTTGGGACACTGGTCTTAGAATACCATCAACCACTGGAAGCTATTAAAAATAAAGTAGGGTGCTTGACAATCACAAAGGTTTCACAGACAACCAAGAACTGGCACAGGGTTAAATGGCAAGGGCCATCTCCAACGCAAAGCCACGCCTTCAAGACTGTGAGAGGTAGCTAGGCTATTTTATTGAATGCCTGGAAAAAATCAGAGAGTCAATCAAAATTAAGAAACACAGAAACATGTTACAAACAAAACAGTATAAAACCTCAGAAAGAACTTTAATAGAATGGAGATAACTAATTTAACTGATAAAAAGTTCAAAGTAATGGTCATAAAGATGCCCATTGAACTCAGAAGAAATTAAGTGGATGAATACTGTGAAAATGTCAACAGAAAAGTAGAAAATATAAAAAGAATATCAAACAGAAGTTACACAGCTGAAGAATACAATAACTGAGGTGAAAAAAATATGGTAGAGGAGTTCAGTAATAAACTAGATGAAGCCAAAGAAAAGATTAGTAAACTCAAAGATAGGGCAGAAGAACTATCATCCAATCAGAGCAGCAAAAAGATTGAAAGTAAGTGAAAATAGCTAATGGGATTTATGAAACAAAATCACACAGACTAACATTTCCATTATAGGAATCCCAAAAAGACAAAAGAGAGGGAAGAGCAAACAATTTATTTGAATCAATAATGGCTGAAAACTTCCTTAACCTGAGGAAAGAAACAGACATATAGATCCAGGAAACCCAGAGTGTTCCAAACACACTCATACCAAGACATTAAAATGAAAGCGTTAAAATTTAAACACATGGAGAAAATGTTAAAACCAGCAATATAAAATCACTTTTTACATACAAGGAAACCCCCATAACACTAGGAGCAGGTTTTTCAGCAGAAACTTTGCAGGTAAGATAGGAGTGGCACAATATATTCAAAGTGCTGAAAGAAAAAATAAATTCAAACCAGGAATACTCTGCTTGCAAACTTATTATTCAGAATTAAAGGAGAGAGAAAGAGTTTTCCAGAGAAGCAAAACCCAATGGAAGAAGTAGAAAAATAACTAGTATACTTAGCTAAAGGATGCACATGATAGGAAGAAGCAAAATGTGACATCAAAAATATAAGATGTGGGGGAAAGAATACAAGTATATAGCTTTAGAATGCATTTAAACTTGTCATTATAAACTTTATACTGTTTTATTTTTTCTTTTATTGAATTTATTGGAGTGACACTGGTTAACAAAATTATACAGATTTCGGGTGCACGACTCCATAACACATTACCTGTATACTGTATTGTGTGTTCACCACCCCAAGTCTAGTCTCTGTCCATCACTATTTATCCCCTCTTTACTCTCCTCTAACTCCCCCACACTTTCCCCTGGAAATCACCACATTATTGTCTAAAATAGACTGTTTTATTGATAAATATAAGTTGTTACATGTAAGCTCATGGTAACCACAAAGCAAAAAACTATAGTAGATATACAAAAGATAATGAAGAAGGAATCTAAGCATACCACTAAAGAAAGTAATTAAATTATAAAGGAAGAGAGCTGCAGAAGAATAAAGGAACAGAGAAACTCCAAAATGTCCAGACGACAGTTAACAATATGGCAAGAAATATCTGCCTATCAAGAATTACTTTAAATGTAAATAGACTAAATTCTCTTATCAAAACATGCAGAGTAATTAAATGGATTAAAAAAAATCCATCTATATGCTGCATACAAGAAACTCTCTTCAGACATGAGGAGACATACAGATGGAAAGTGAAGGGATTAAGAAAAATGGATATAGAAACAAAAGAAAATCGGGGTACTTCTATTTATGTCATACAAAATAGACTTTAATGCAAAAATTGTAATAAAAAACAAAGAAGGGCATTATATAATGATAAAGGGATCAATCCAATAAGAGGACATAATATATGTAAATATTTTTGTACCCTATTTTGGAGTACCTAAATATACAAAGCAAATACTAATAAAACTAAATGAAAAAATAGAGAGTGTTACAATAGTAGGGGACTTGAATACCTCATTTATATCAATGAATAGTTCATACAGACAGAAAATCAATAAAGAAACATTGTCCTTAAACAACACTTAAAGTACAAGGATATATACACAGAGCATTTCATCCAAAAGCAACATAATACACATTCTTCATTTTTCTTAAGGCACATGGAACATTCTCCAAGATAAATCATATTAGGTCAAAAAAATCTTAACAATATTTTAAAATTAAAATAATATCGAGTATCTTTTCTGACAATACTATAAAACTAGAAATCAATTAAAAGAAGAAAATGAAAAAGTTCACAAATATGTAAATATTTTAAAACATACTATTGGGCCCTGGCTGGGTAGCTCAGTTTGTTAGAAAGTCATCCTGATATGCCAAGGTTGTGGATTTAATCCCCGGTAAGGGCACAAACAATAATGTGTGCGTACCAATGAACCTTTGCCATTTTAAAAATGAAACTCGACCACCAACTTACACCATACACAAGAATAAACTCAAAATGGATAAAAGATTTAAATGTAAGTTTTGAAACCATAAAAATTCTAGAAGAAAACATAGGCAGTAAAATCTCAGATATCTCTCATAGCAATATTTTTTTTTCTAATATGTCTCCTAGGGCAAGAGAAACAAAGGGAAAAACAAACAAATGGGACTACATTAAACTAAAAAGTTGCACAGAAAAACAAACCATTACAAAAAGAAAAGAAAAGCCACAGTACGGGAGAATATATTCACCAGTAGTACATATGGTAAGGGGTTAATTTCCAATAATTTATAAAGATTTATACAACTCAACACCAGGAAGTCAAACAATCCAATTAAAAAATGAGCAAAGAACCTGAATAGACCCTTCTCCACAGAGGACATACAGATGGCCCATAGGCATATGAAAAGATGTTCTATATCACTTATCATCAGAGGATTGCAAATTAAAACCACAATGAGATATAACTTTGCACCTGTCAGAATGGCTACCATCAATAAATCAACAAACAACAAGTGCTGGCGAGGATGTGGGGAAAGGGGAACCCTTGTGCACTGTTGGTGGGAATGCAGACTGGTGCAGCCACTGTGGAAAACAGTATGGAGTTTCCTCAAAAAACTAAAAATTGAGCTACCATTTGACCCTGAGATCCCACTTCTGGAAATATATCAGAAGAAACCTGAAGCAGTAATTCAAAAGAATATGTGCACCCCCATGTTCATGGCAGCATTATTTACAATCGCCAAGATTTGGAAGCCACCCAAGTGTCCATCAGTAGATGAGTGGATAAAAAAGCTGTGGTCCATTTACACAATGGAATACTACTCGGCTGTAAAAAGAAGGAAATCTTACCTTTTCATTACAGCATGGAAGGACCTGGAGAGCATTATGGTAAATGAAATAAGCCAGTCAGTGAAAGATAAGTGCCATGTAATTTCAATTATATCTGATATCTAATTGACAAAATGAACAAATAACAAAACAGAAACTGACTCATAAATACAGAGAACAGACTGACAGCTCTGTCAGAGAGGAGGAGGGTTGGGGGGCGCTGAATGAAAAAGATTAAGGGATTAAACAACAAAAAAACTCTTATAGACACAGACCACATTATGGTGATTATCCATAGAAGGAAAGGGAGGTGGGGGGAGAGAGAAGTGGATAAAGGGGGATAAATGATAAAGGAAGAAGATTTGACTTTTGGTGGTGAACACACAATACAATGTACAGATGATGTATTGTAGAGTTGTACAACTGAAACCTATATAATTTTATTAAGTAGTGTCACACAAATACATTCAATAATTTTTTTTCAAAAAATGATATGAATTCCTCTGCAAGACTGTGAAACAAGAAGAAGTCATGGTAAAGAACAAAACACTTTGGATAGACAATGGGGAATAATAAAAAGCAATGTTTAATGTTCTCTGTTTTAAAATGATCAACATTTTAAAGACATTACATTTTAAAGACACCACAATTTACTTTTATTTCATTTTGAAACAAAGAGTAAAATTCTAACAGTTAAGCTGGGTTTTTACAGTTTAAACTTTCAGAATAAACTGAGAAAACTATGGGAATGCATGGAAAATTAAAGTCATATACTCTGTTCCTGACTGAAGTGTACAACTCATGGAAACTCTGAATTTATCAAAGCCAAAATTTCAATTTTCTTTGCCCACAATATCCTCCGAGAGGAATGCTTTCCTAAACAACTGAATGATGCTGACGAACAGTTCTACTTCTCATTAGAGGTAAACGGTTTTTTTGTTTTGTTTTGTTTTACTCAATAAACTACGTTATTTCCTCTCGTAGCTGTACAAGCCCACAGTTCTCTACCGGATATCTGGGTAGAAAGGGTAAGGTTCTTGGCTTTCTCTTCATACATTAAAAAATAGAACTTAAAAATCTCTCTGAATTGAAAACGACAATGTAAGTTTCTGCTGCCACCACTGAAAATGTAATCCTGAATCTGCTAATATCTTACTTTTTAAAGGGTGCATTGTTATGAAGAATGGAGACTACAGTGAGGTAATATCTATTTATAAGTTTACATGGTTAAAATGTTCACTGAAACTGCTGCATGTTTTGTATAAGGAAATGTGGCTGTCTAGAAGGAAAGCTCCTTTTTCTACAATGTAATACGCAATTGACATAAACCAGGAATCCAGACTTAAATTAAACATTGTTCCTAACAAATTGATGTTAAAATTAGGATAGTGGTTGATTAAACAAATTTCTGTTAGTGTGAATAGTGGAGGGGGGGAAATTAAAAATTTAAATCCAGGGGTTTTTCAACCAAATTAAGCAGCATTCAAATGGTAAATACATTTAAATGTCTAAATCTTTTCATAAGCTGGGACTTGACATGTTTCCTTTGATTGGGACATTTTCCATGCATGCGTTCTGGGGTGGGACTTGAGAGCTTCAAATAGCACAAAAGGATTTTATCAAGCCCAAGAATCTAGCACAGCTGTCAAATCTCAGAGGGGCAGATTCTCAATTTATGATAAACATTTCTTTGGATGTATTTTTAATTTGAGAACATGGGAAATATTTTAAGAAGTGGATCCAAGTGTGTGCTGTCTTTGTTTGGGAGGAATTTCTTCCATGTTCCTTACTTGAAATAATAAAATAGCTGTTGCCTTTTAAAAAAAAGTCTGGTGATTTCACACTTAGAGTTTGATTATTAAGTATGTAAGATTATTTAGAATAAGTAAAAATTATATACAGTCTAGAGAAGTTAGTGCAAGTCATCCGAGATATCAGTGAGATGTATTCATATTGATATCCTCAGCAAATTTTGTATGTATTGCATTCCCCCAGATTAAACAGTTGGAGATACTAAATTCTCTTTTAGTAAAGATGACTCAATAATGACTTTTACAGTGAAATGTAAGGATAAAGGCTTTATTTTACTACCAGATTTATTTTCCAGAAACAAAATGTAACTAACAGCTGTATTCTACATGGGCATGACTCACAGGGTGGCACTAACTGCATATTATGTTTGCCAAGCAGCACCATAATGTTGGATGGTGAAAGCAGTTCTGCTTAATCTTTTTGACCACAAGTTATAGGTGGGGCTTTTCCTCCAACGAAGCAGTTTCAAAGTGGCTGAGACTTGGGACAGTGTATGAAACCCAGGCAGGCAAGGCAGCTGCAGGGCTTTGGGAAACTCCAGAAGAGCTGAGGTCAGCAGTTTTCCTTGGACTGATCTTCCCCTGAAATTGTGTTTTGGCAGGAATATGAAGACAGGACCTCCTCAGCAGACTTGGAAACTGGATTGAGTTTTTTCACCCCACTCTGCTCCCCCTCCCTCAATCACCTAGTGAGTTAACGGTTGAGGAGGCTGATTATTTAACCAGCTTCTGAGGCTGGGTTGTAAGAGGGAGGAAATTAATCACCTCTGTATCTCTAATACCACAGGTTAACCTATAGCTTGTTCTTAAGGAGCAACTGGGTGTTTACTGAATTGTAGAGTCCTAGGGGGAGGGAGGGTTTGCTGTTGGCTGACTTTACTGAGGTCTTGCTTACTGCAGCTGTGAATGTGAATGTCCTTGATGACTGAGAAATTATTCACTATAGCTTGAGACAGTTTTCCACTTGGTCAAAATTATTGCTCAAGATTGGGAAATAATCCTTGCATATAATTTTGGGGGGTAGTAAATGATGACATACTACTAGAATTAGATTTACAAATCAGCCATAGCTTACTGTTTTATCTTAAGACTGGCAGAAGGCGCCCCCAACCTATATGTCTCCTAGATTTAACTGTGTCTGTCTCCAACCAGAAATGAAACTATTAGAAATCTATTACCAGAAATTACTTACTGTTTCTCTAAATTCCTATCTTTTGAACTGTAAGTGTTCCTGGGAGTGGTAAAGGCTAAGCTACAGACAATTCAGCGAATGAGTTTATGAGTTTGATTTATCAGCCAGCTGCTAGATTTTCTCAAACAAGGAAGGCTGGCACTTCAGAAGGTACTAAGTTATTGACAAGAGGACAATGGAAGGAAAAGGGAAGACAATAAAAGGCAGTGGAAAGGGAAGTTTGCTGACTTCATACACCATGACTACTTATTAACCAGAAGTGTATAATGCACATGTTCCATACCTAGCCAACAACCTATGAACATAACTATAAACAGCCCACAGAGTGAGCTGTGCCAATCATGGGGTTAACTTTTCTGGCTTTAGACTAGAGCAATGTTGCTGCATCTCTGCAGGCTACAGGGTTGGTTTGGATTTACCATCAAATTTCCTGAATGTCTTGCCTGACAGTTGGCTCTGATGGAAGATTCAGTTCAATGGCTGCAGAATAAGCACTTTTTTTTACCTCCCCCCTCCCAGAGGCTTCTGAAGGATTTGTAATTGTATTTGCCAAAGCCAGAGAGCAATTTGTATGTCAAAGAAAACCAAGCAGAAACCTATTTCTTAATTGTGGATCAACATTCATGAGAATGAATAGCCTGGAAAGTCCGAAATTGGTAAGTCATAAGATGATTTTCTCCAAAGTGTGTTATACATGAAAAAAATGAGGTAAGTTCTTTTTGATTGGTTTCTTTACCAAGCTAGCCAATTATGTTTCAGCACATCTCAAGAGGAAGTCTTTTTTAAAAAACCTTTTGTTCTGAAATATTTTTTATATTCACAAGAAGTTATAAAAATAGTATAGAGCATCCACGTGTACCCTTTACCCAGCTTTCCCTACTGATAAGATCTTTCAAAACTATAGCACAGTATCAAAAACGTAAAACTGACATTGGTATAATATTATTAACTAAAATAAAGACTTTATTTAGGTTCTGACAATTTTTACATGCACTAATTTGTGTGTATATATAATTCTGTGACATTTTATAACATGTATATATTTGTGTAACCACCACCAAAATCAAGATTCAAAATTACTCCATGACCCACAACAACAACAACAAAGAACTTTGTGCTACATCTTTACTTCACAATTCCCCCCGTACCTAAACACTCTGGCAACTACTGATACGTTGTTCTCCATCTCTATAATTCTGTTATTTTGAGGACATTAATAAATGTTACCTTTTCAGATTGGCTTTTTAAAATTACTGTAATGTCCTCGAGACCTATGCAAGTCATTGTGCGTATCAATCATTGGTTCATTTTTATTGCTGAGTACTACTCGATTTTACAGTTGTACCAAAGTTTTTAAAATTTATTTACCCACTGAAGAACCATGTTCCCATTTTTGGAATATTAAAAACAAAGTTGCTATGAAAATTAATGTACAAGTTTTTGTGTGGACAGACATATTTTTATTTCTCTTTAGTAGATATCAGAGTGGAATATCTAAGTTATTCAGTAAATGAATACTTAGTTTTATATAAAAACTGCCAAAGTAGTTTTCAGAGTAGTTGTACCATTTACCATTCCTAACAGCAATCATGAGAGACCCAGTTCTTAATCCTAACCAGCACTTATTGTCAGTATTTTTTAATGATATGCATTCTAATAGGTATGTGTGATATTTCACTGTAGCTCCAAATCACATTTTTCTAAAAGTTAGTGATGTTGAATATCTTTCAATATGTTCTTCAGTGAATTGTCTCTGTCCTTTGCCAATATTCTAATTGGGTTCTTTGTTTTCTTACTGTTGACTTTGGAGCGTTCTTTACATAAATGAAAGTCCTTTTCGGATGTGTGGCTTGCTGACATTTTCGCCAAGTCTGTGGTTGGTCTTTTTATTCTCTTACTGAGGTCTCCTATAAAGGAAGGTTTTAATTTTTAATAAAGGTCAACATGCTGATTTTATTTATTTTTCGGGTAATTCTTTTGGTGGCATTTCTAAGAACACTTTACCAAGCCCTGGATCCTAAAGATTTTCTATGTTTCATCTAAAAGTTTTATAGATTTTAAATTGGATATATGGTCAACTTTGAGTTAATTTTTATATAGGATGTGAGGTTTAGATCAACATTACTTTATTTTTGTTTATAGATGGCTTCCAATTGTACCAACATCATTTGTTGACAAACTATCTTTTCTTTATTGAATTTTGCACCTTAGTAAAAATATCAATCTGCCTTGTCAAAATACCAGTGTGGATCTATTTCTTAATTTTCTATTGTTTCCTTAATCTATATATCTCATCCTCTGCTAGTACTATATACTCTTGATTATTTTAACCATATGGCAACTATTAAAATAAGGTAATGTGATTGTTCCAAATTTAGTTTTATTTTTCATAATTGTTTTACCTCCTTTGTCTTTTTTACATAAATGTTAGAATAGGGTTGTTTATATCTACAAAAATACATGCTAGAATGTATGTCAACATATAGAATATACCTCAGCATATATGACAAGCCCACAGCTAAAATCATAGTTAATGGTGAAAGATTCAAAGTTTTGCCTCTAAGATCAGGAACAAGACAAGAGTGGACACTCTCACAACTCCTATTCCTTAGAGTACAATTGTCCTAGCCGGAGCAATAAGGTAAGAAAAAGAAATAAAAGGCATGCAAACAGGAATATAAAGTGAAAAATTGTCTCTGTTTGCAGATGACATAATCTTATATATAGAATATCCTAAAGATTTCATCAATAAACTATTAGAATAAATCAACAAACTTAGTAAAGTTGTACAATACAAACCAGCATACAAAATATCATATTTCTATACACTCACAACAAATTATCTGAAAGAGATAAAGAAATCACTCATTTAAAATAACAAAAATATTAAAAACATAGGAATAAATTTAACCACGAAAGTGAAAGATCTATGTACTAAAACCATAAGATTTTGATGAAACTGAAGAAACACAAATACATGAAAATATCTGATGTTCATAAATTATAAGAATTAATATTATTAGGTTCATTATAATGTTTATAATTACCAAAATGATTTATATATTCAATGCAATCTCTATCAAAACTACAAAAACATTTTTCACAGAAACTGAAAAAACTATTGAAAATTCATAGAGGACAACAAAAGACCCCAAACAGCCAAAGCAATCCTAAGAAAGAAGAACAAACCTGGAGGCATTACACTTTCTGATTTAAAACATAGAAATAAAGAACAAACTGACAGTGACCAGAAGGGAGTGGGGAGGGGGATAAGTGGAAAGAAGGGGAAGGGTCAAGTCAAGGAACATGTATAAAGCACCCATAGACAAAGACAACAGGAGGGAGGATTGAACGTGGAAGGTAGGGAGCAGGTAGGGCAGGGGAGAGTAATGGGGGAAAAACGGGGACAACTTTAATTGAACAGTAAAAAATTAAAAAACAAACAAAAAAACTACATTACAATGCAATATTAATCTGACAGTATGATACTGGCATAAAAGCTGATACACAGACCAATGGACTAAATCCAGAACCAAGTAATAATTCTATGTATTTACAGTCACCTAATATTTATATTAAGTATATTTTACTCATTATGCTACTACAGTTGACCCATTTTTCCCCTTTGCCTCCCTCTGCCTGGTACCACCCTCCCTCCAGCAATCCCACCCTTAGCTCATGTCCATGAGTTGTACATATAAGTTCTTTGGCTTCTCCATTTCCTATACTATTCTTAATATTGCCCTGTCTATTTTGTACCTACCATTTATGCTTCTTATTCCCTGCACCTTTTCCCCCATTCTCCACCCTCCCCCTCCCCACTGATGAGCCTCCATGTGACCTCCATTTCTATGATTCTGTTCCTGTTCTAGTTGTTTGCTTAGTTTGTTTTTTTAGATTCAATTGTTGACTGTTGTGAGTTTGTTGCCATTTTACTGTTCAGAGTTTTGATCTTTTTCTTGGATAAGTCCCTTTAATATTTCATATAATAAGGACTTGGTGATGATAAACTCCTTTAACTTTATCTTATCTGGGAAGCACTTTATCTGCTCTCCCACTCTAAATGATAGCTTTGCTGGATAGAGTAATCATGGATGTAGGTCCTTGCTTTTCATGACTTTGAACACTTCTTTCCAGCCCCTTCTTGCCTGTAAGATTTCTTTTGAGAAATTAGCTGATAGTCTTATGGGAACTCCTTTGTAGGTCACTCTCTCCTTTTCTCTTGTTGCTTTTAAGATTCTCTCTTTATCTTTAACCTTTGGCTTTTAAAAAAGATTTTATTTATTTATTTATTTTTAGACAGAGGAGAAGGGAGGGAGAAAGAAAGGGAGAGAAATATCAATGGGTGGTTGCCTCTCATGCATCCCCTACTGGGGACCTGGTCTGCAACCCAGGCATGTGCTCTGACTGGGGAATCAAATCAACAACCCTTTGGTTTGCAGGCTGACACTCAATCCACTAAGCCACACCAGCGGGGCAATTTTTAACCTTTGGCTTTTTAATTATGATGTGTCATTGTGTGGCCCTCTTTGGGTCCAACTTCTTTGGGATTCTCTGAGCTTCATGGACTTGTATATCTATTTCCTTCACCAAATTAAGGAAGTTTTCTTTCATTATTTTTTTCAAATAAGCTTTCAGTTTCTTGCTCTTCCTCTTCTTCTTCTGGTACCCATATGATTCGGGTGTTGGCACATTTAAAGATGTCCCAGAGCTTCCTAGGCCTCTTCTCTCTCTCTCTCTCTCTTTTTTTTTTGAATTCTTGTTTCTTCTTTCTGTTCTAGGAAAATGTTTTTTTCTTTCTTTTGTTCCACATCATTGATTTGAACCTTGGCTTCCTTCCCTTTACTGTTGGTTCCTTGTATATTTTTCTTTATTTCACTTTGTGTAGCTTTCACTTCTTCCTTTATTTTGTAGCTGTACTCAATCATTTCTCTGAGCATCTTGATCACCAGTGTTTTGAACCTTGCATCTGACAGATTGCTTATCTCCATTTTATTTAGCTCTTTTTCTGGAGTTTCGATCTGTTCTCTCATTTGGGCCATGTTTCTTCATCTCCTCATTGCAGCCTCTCTGTGTTTCTGTATATTAGGTAGAGCTGCTTTGACTTCCCATGTTGGCACACCTGTTACCTTGTAAAGGGTGGAGCCTTAGTTATTTACCAGGGCTGGGAAAACTGCTTCACTCCATTGTGGCACTGTATTTCAGGGAGAGGTCAGAGAGGGAACAATGCCACTTGCTCAGCTCTCACCCCATTTCCAGTCACTTCCCCCACTTCCTGTAAGTGACTGGCACCCTTCTAGCTGTTGCCCTGGGGCTGATTTCCCAAGTGGGTGGCTCGTGTATGTTATAGGACCCGTGGGCATTTAAATGACTCTGTTGAGATACTGGCAGTTTCTTCTGCTGCCCCAACTCCCACTTGTTTTTACAGCCAGAGGTTATAAGGCTTTATTTGCTGTCGCTGGAAACTTGGGCTGCACAATCTGACCTGGGGCTAGGATTGCCCACTCACCAGTTGACCCTCCCAGTTTTTATCTGCCGCATGTGAATGTGAGACCATCCTTTCCACCAGCCACTGGCACTGCTGTCTCCCCACCACTGCCTTGCCACCACTGCTCCACGACTGCCACACTGCGTCTTCTCCACCCCTCCTATCTGTCTGGATGAATGTTTCTTCTTTAAATCATCAGTTGTCAGACTTCCGAGTGGCTCAAGTTTCTGTCAGTTC
>PVJD01009443.1:0-62613 GCA_004026545.1 Mormoops blainvillei
ATTCATGTATTTTTTTTCTTTTTAGTATTTTTATTTTGAGATATAGCTTACATACAGTAAAATACACTGATTTTTTAGTGTACATTTGCACAATGTATATACACCTAGGTAAATAACATTTCCATTAAGATTGGAAAAGATTAGAAAATGGCAACAAATTCTTTGAATTTGAGAGGGGCCCCCCTAGATCACCTGCATTGTACAGAAGTACGTCTGAAAGACGCATAAGATCAGCTGGGCTCGTCCGATGAGAAACATTACCCAGGTGGCAAGCGAAGTCATGAGCAAATAGAGTGAGTGCTGCTTTAAGCTACTGGGATTTTCAAGGGTTTGATACACAGTGAAAACAAATTAATAGGAAAGTGTAGAACTTTTCCCTCACCTTGGGAAGTTCCCTCATGCCCCGTTCTCTTAGGCCTCGGCCCCCCAGAAGACAACCACTCTTCTCATTTCTAGCATTACAGTTTATTCCTTCCTCTTCTTAAACTTCATATAAATAAATTCATACAGGGTATACTTTATGTCTGACTTCTCTGACTCACTATAATGTTTTTGAAATTCATATTTTGTGTGTATTTTTTTTCATTGCTGAGTAGTGCAATGTGTTTATCCATTCCCCTTGATGAACTTTTAGGTTGTTTCCACTTTAATTATACCGACCTAATCAAGCAGAGTTGGGTTTATTGGTTTGTTTAGTTTTTTATTTATTTTTGCCTGGTTGGTTGAATGTAGCTCTTAGAGTTAACTATTAGACCCTCTTTTATGATTTATTTTAGGAAGTCCTAGCATCTGGTTTACTCATAGTGATATTACCCTTTAAACCAGAACTATAAAAGGCATAAATGGTAAGTGGCTTTATTATTTAATTCTTAGACTTTCATTTGATTTCTCATCTGACACCATAATCAGAATAGTATGAAGATAATACTGATGATAATTATTATGAAGATAATACTGATGATAAAGTAAGCTACAAGGAGAACGGACACTGAAATTTTTCTTTTTTTTTCTTTTTAAAAAGATTTTATTTATTTATTTTTAGACATAAGGGAAAAGAGGTAGAAAGAGAAGGAAAGAAACATCAATCTGTGGTTGCCTATCGTGCGCCCCCTACGGGGGACCTGGCCTGCAACCCAGGCATGTACCCCGGCTGGGAATTGAGCCCGGGACCCTTCGGTTCACAGGCCAGTCAGTACTCAATCCACTGAGCCACACCAACCAGGGCTGAAATTTTTTGTGTACCTTGTTTGGGCTGTTAATGCTGAAAAATCTCAGTTTTACTGGGTAATTATTCTTACTTCTCCCCTCGGCCATTCTAAAGTTACTGTCCCCAGAGAGCTTTGTAATTCAAGCCTTGGTTGCTGCGCCAAACTAAAGAAATATTTATTTTCTCTTCATTGTGACTATTGATTAGTTAATTTCTAAAATACATACTGTTCAGGTTCTCTACCTAATTACCTCTTGGAAATAAATGTTTTATTCTAGAAAATATATTTTATATACAAAAAGCTTAGCCTGGTGCCTAGCACTTGGCTGGTACCCGATATACCTTTCTTTGCTTTCTTCTTCATTCTGGTAAATGCAAAGGCATAGTTAAGGCCCAGTGGGCATGCTCATGGACATGAATGTGGCAGGAATAATGGTATTTCTTATTGTGCTCAAGTCAAAGAAATAATGCCAGTTCTTGTACATGACTGCAATTGACAAACAAGCTGGTCAATTCTGCAAAAGCTGGATGAACAGATCATATTCATACCCAAACAAAAGGCTTCGATTTACAGCCCACAGGAATTTTGGGGAATTCTGACTTCTTACTTAATTTCTTTGTCTATAAATTATAGTTCTTACAATGTATTTGAATGTCAATTTGATGAACAGATTCTACATGGATGGCAAGAACACACTGGCAATCAAGATTTCTTGGGGGAATAATAACCTATATTTACACTGAGATTTAGGGTTATTTCACTCTGCCACTTTTTAAGAGAACAAGACATTTTGTACCCTGTGCTTCCATAAATTCATTATTGCTAGAAAAGAAAAATCTATCTTCATGCCTGTTCCTCAATCTAAAGAACGAGTGCTAGCTCTCTATTGATGAAAATAGAAGAGATTTTGGAATTTACTAGAATGAATTGTAAATGTGTGTAAATACATGACGGATTTGGTGATTGGCCAATGGTGTCCCCAGATGTCTGGGTCTAGTGGTAGCCTGCTATTTCCCTCTTAGACCTGCCTGCAGAAACCCTTAAGCTCGGGTTAGCCCCAATCCGATAGCATGGGAACTAGGAAGGCTCACTTGGGGGCATTCTTCCAGGCCTTGGAACGCAGTGGAGAAAATCCTTTTTTAAAAAAACATAATTGTTTGTTTTTGCATAGCTTTGGGCAACATCGCGAATGGGGATTTAAAATGAAAAGGGGCCAGAGATATAGAAACCAAACCATCTTTCCGATTGGCCACGTTACACTGCCATTGAAACACAAATAAGGTGAATAAGGTGAGATTAAAATAACGAATCTTTTCAAGATGGATCCTTACCTTGAATAGCTGTTTCTTTCACTTTTGCTGTTAAGACCTAAATTATTATTATTATTATTAATTATTTTGGTATGGCTGGGAATTTTCTTCTTTGTGTAAAATTATATATGTTGAAGAGTATTTATGTCATAAAAGGACAGTCTAAGGAAATATGGTGTCTTCTCTCAAATTAATATGAGCTTGCCATACACTGTAACAAGGAGCAGAGTAGATTTGCTAACTAATCTCCCCTTAATCAAGCTGCCAGATTAAATGATACTATTTCTTCCTTCTATTAATCACACTGGCTGGAACCCACAGCAGGTTTTTCTCTCTGTGACCACACACCCTATTCTCAGCAAATGAGTCGAATGCTGACAAAGTGTCAAGCACAGTGGTTCCCAAATCCTTTATGCCAGTTACACTTCATAGTCATTATGCAACTTAATTACATATCAAGAAAACTAATTAAATATGAGCTTGAAAGAGAACTGTTTCTAAGAAAAATAAGCTCTATGTTTTTCAAAATGTAAAGGATTTATCTACACTATTAAAAATGTAGGTGTAGATGGATAAGGCAATTGTAAAAAAAAAGTGGAGGAAAAACTATAAAAATTTATAATGTCTCTGCACCCAGGTTTCTTTGCAAGTGTTCTTTCACAGATTCTACTCCAACTTAAGGAAATTTGGAAATATCACAGCTATGTTGTCAGTATGGTTTTTATAAGAGAGATGATGCAAATTTCAATTCAGTGAAAACTTCACTCAAAAAAATTTCTTGGTTTTACATCAAAATTTTGGTCTATAAATATACTTTTTAAAAGTTGTGAGATTAAATATTTATGGATCTTTCCTATTAGTCTTCTCTTTATCTGACTTTTTGAGTAATTGACTTACCATGAGTTTTAAGATAAAAAGTCTTCTACTATGTAGTATTTTTTAAAATCCTAATGACAGTACCATGGGGAATGTAGGATAAAATTATCACTATTTAGATGTAAAATGGAATTCTCTATGCTCAGAAATCTAGTTAAAATTTGTCTTCGGCCCCACCTTCTGTATGTAAAACCTCAGAGAAGCCCAGTTATTTCTTAGAATTAATAGCTTGTCTTGGCAGCCTCTATTTTGACCCAGAATTCACAATTCTGGTTCTAGTTCTGGTGTGATAACCAGTTTTCATTCATTGTACTGGAGAAGTTGGAAGGGGGGGCGTGGAGCTAAATAAAATACGGATTCAAAGATGTTAGCACAGTACCTGGCATTCTTTCAAAGTCAGTAGTTATTGTTATTAATGTTTTATTATTTTTCATCATTATGACTGTGCATAGTGGTATGTTTCCCATTTTATCTGTTAAAAACGGAGACTCGGAGAGGTTAAGTGGTTTTATTCCCAAACTTGCACGAAAGTAGGCAGCAAGATCAGGAATTTAACCTGGTTCCTTTGTTCTTCCAAGCCTGAGGTGACTGCAGTGTATCCACAATGCACTGAAGGACACCAAGGCTTCCTTGGAAGCACACAGAGGGCCACCAATACAGGTTCGGGGGAAAATGTTTCCAGCCTCCTTTCCAACACTAATCTAATGTGTTTTATGTTCCAGCCTGAATGGATTAGTTGTTATTTTCTAGCCACCATTTTTGTACTGACGTTTCTTGTTTCTTTTTGTTGTTGTTGTTCAACACCTCTTTCTCCTCACAACAATCCATTTTCCATTGTGGAAATCCTATCTATTCCTTGTGGATCCAGGTAATTTATCAAAATCATCTGGTTAAAAAAATAATACAACATTTTATAATGATTTATACAAAGAAAAGCCATAATAAACAAAATATATCGAACATTTCTTCTGTACAAGGCAATGTGCTAAGTAACTGCTATAGTCTGAAGGTTTGCACGCCCCTCCCCCCAAATTCATATGTTGATAACCTAATGCCCCAGGTGATGTTATTAGGGGTTGGGACATTCGGGAGGCAGTCAGTGATCTTATAAAAAGAGACCTAAGAGAGATCTCTCCACCTTGTGAAAATACAATAGGAAGTCATCAACAGAGGTAGAGCTTTTAGCAGACCCTGACCAGGCTAGCACTCTGACCTTGGTCTTCAAGCCTTCAGAACTGTGAGAAATGTATTTCTGTTCTTTATAAGCTACTCATCTGTGGAATTCTGCTAGAGTAGTCAGAAATGAATAAGAGAGTAACATAGCAGGATTTTAATTTAGGAACCGATTCTGTTTCTAAATTCTTCCTACTGTATTCCATTTCATAAATAGATGTGTTCAATGTATTTGACAAATTGCCCGGGGCACTTTATCTTTCTCTAGAGTTAGTATATTTATCAAGCCCAGGGTAAGGGTTCTACCTGGAATTGAAAGCTTCCCGTAAAGCAAAAGAAATAATTTTTGAGCCACCAGATCCTTGACGTTTGACTACGAAACTAAGATGTTTTCAGCATGAAAACAGAAACATGAAAATGATAATGAAGTTGTTATTCAACTTGGAAAGAAAATGCCCTTGAAAAGAACATAGCCTAGACTTCACAGACAGACGAAAGTCGAAAGCAATTTAGTGTGAAATAAATCCTAATGGGGCGCTCTGTCCTATATCCCCCCAAGTCTTCCACAGACAGCTATACTTCTTAAATCGGAGAATATTTTTTCCTATTTCGTCTTTATAAATGAGCTTTTCTCTTTGTCCTGATTATTTAATTTTTAAAGTAATGGATTAAATGCATGTAAATAAAATAAATGTACTTATTTTCCATAAATCAGTTTCAGACAAGACTAAAATTTTAAAAAATGTGTAAATTATGGTACTAAATAGAATTTGTTATTAAGTTCCATAAGAAGTATTCTTCAGTTGTGTAAAAGATCTTTGTGAAGTATTTCTGCTGCCTTTAGAAAATATTATATGAGTGGACAGATGACCACGAACATAAAAATTCACAGAATCGTTTAATAATGCCTAATAAAAATGCTTGCCAATCTCAATTGGGTCATCGATGGACGGATATTTAACAACTTGAATTATTAACATATTTTGGCACCCAGTATTTTATCTGGCACAAAAATAGATTTTTTGTTACTGCTAATAATTATCTTCTTTCCCATTCATCAATCATTAGAATATGGTTATTGTTATTCTTTTAAGCTTTAGGATTAGATATTTAACAAAAAGTTCATGGCCATTATAGATAATTAAACTTTGAATACGGAATATGCGCCAGACAAACTCAAGAATGGAATGTAAGTATAGACTGGAAATCTGATATCCCAAGTGTGTGGTGTAATACCTGGAACATAGTAGATGATCAGTAATTATGTCAAAATCAAAAGAACTGAACACAAAGAGTAACAAACTATATTTGAAAGAATCCACGCCAAGCTCTCATATTAAATATATTGTCAAAGTGCGTGATAGTCTACCAAGATAGGTTTAAAACTGAGGACTATACCTTACCCTTTATAAGTACAAATTCTTTTTAGAAGCTAATATTCAGTGAAAATATATCTAAACTATTTTGCACAACATAGAGTAGTGTTTAATTGTGTTTAGGAGGAAAGTTTCTGGAATCATACTGTATGAGTTTGAATCACCATTCTCTTGCACTATTAAATTGTGTAAACTAATCACATTGTCTCACTGGGAAGTTGCCTTGCACTAAGTTCACTATAAAATAGGGATTGTCATAGCACTTCTTCATCGAGTTGTGATATTTCAATGCCTTGCATTTGAACAACAATATATAGATGCTAACCTATTTATTTTTATACTATTTAGACCTTCTTGTGTGATACCACCTCTATCTTTTGAACATTAAACCTTTGGAAAACTCAAGATAAGCAATGGTTTGAAGTAATACTTATTCCATACATTCAATTATTTGAGGCTGCTTAGATGTAAATAATAATATCCTAGCTTGACTTTTATGTTTGCATGTTTTGCAATGGAGTTTTCTGCCTTCATTTATATTTCTCATTTGTCTTTATTTGCCTCTCAGAATTAATTATTCCTTTCTTCTTTTGTGACACCCTGGATTTAAAAAAAAAAGAATAAACCAATCCTCCTACAACTTTAGTATGTGTATTTCACCTAAGGATCCATCCATCCTGTTTATCCCAAGGTTTCTTCTCCTTTGATTACTGTTTCTTTCATACCTGTGCCCAGGGCCAACCAGAGTTAAGAATAATTACTGAGAATGATTTTGTGGGGACTGGTAGGAGCAAAGTGTATACTTTTTCTTCCTGGAAGCAGCAAATGAAGATGAAGGAAACTGGGTCCTATTCTGTTTCTGCCTCCCTCCGCTTCCCTCCTCTCTCTTTGCCCCTTCTCTCTCCTTCTATCTCTCTAATTTGCGCCCTTGAAAGCCCCTATGACTGTGGCTCATAAATCAATAGGTTCGCTTTGCTTAAGTGAGCTTAATAAACTTTTCCGTCACTTACAACCAATAGAAATTAAAGCGATAATCTACCCATGGTTAGGTTACTGGTTACTTTTTCTTATTTTATGTCCTTTCTTCTCTGCAACAGTCCTCCAAATACCCTGTTCATTTGCTGTTATTAATCCGCTCTGGGCTTAGAAACAAAATAAGCAAGTTATCCTACCATGAATCAACATGCTCTGGGAAGCCTTGATAGATTGTGTGACATGTGTATTTAACTTTTAGACTCGTTCTTTGTTTTGTACCTTTCCCGCCCCCGAATCTCGGCTGTACTTTGGATAGCTCCTGCTTCTCGATAGTAACATATTGTTATCGAAGGCCTTTACAGCCACAGAGTCTAGCATCACATCTCAGGCTTAACACCGAGGAGTGCTAGATATTTGAAAAATTTACTTGGTATTCCTTGATATCACTTTCTCATTTTGCAGAGTGGGCACGATAATACCTTACTTGGTTGAAAGGAGGAGTAAAGGCAAAGCCTTTAAAAACCAGACATGGCATGTGGTGGCTGCCTGTTACATAGGCCTCACCCTTTTCAGCTGATTTCCTTTTTAAAAATATTTTTATGGATTGACTTTAGAAGGGAGAGAGAGAGGGACAGACCCAGACAAAAATTTGTTGTTCTGTTCATTTATGCATTCACTGGTTGATTCTTGTATGTGTCCTGATCTGGGATAGAACCTGAAACCTTAGATGATCAGCACAATGCCCTAACCAACTGAGCGACCCAGCCAGGGTTCAGTAAATTTCTAAATGGATGGGATACTTTCAGTCATTTAAATGATAACCATTGACCCATGTGCTCTGTTTACATATTTTTTTCTTTCCCCACATGTTTACTTTAGGATATTTTATTATCTCCTTTTACCCCACAGGAGAGGTCAGAAAACAAGGGGAAAATAAATGTAAGTAAATGTTACTCTTTCTAACCTAGTTTGCTTGGTATCAGACATGTCATAAAAGGCTATAAAGCCTTTTACTTCAATAGACTTTAAGAATTTTGATTTTGGGTAGCATAGTCCTTTGTTCTTGTGCACCCTCTATGTTTAAAACTTGATTTTCCTGCAAATATTATTTTCTCAGAAGAGCGTTTTACTAGATATTTAATTTTCCAGAGTGATAGTGACTGAGGTAACCCCGGGTTTCATATCCATTTAGACACACTTGTAATTTCAGAGGAGTTATTATGTGTTGCTGTAGCATTCTAATCGTTTAAATGTGCCTTAAACACATAAGCTTTTATTGTCAATCTTCCTGTTTTACAGTCTCTCCAGTTCAGCCCTGCCTTCTCCACATGGAAGGCAGCTAAGAAAACTGCTCGGATTTCCTTTGCTCAACCTCCCTGCTGCCAGCTTTCCTCCTCCCGTCCATCCCATAGGAAGCCGAGAGGCGCTCGAATTTCCTCTGTGGGGTATGTGTCCCACCTGGCTTCTTCCTCTCCTGTTCAGCAACAGGTGGTTATTTTTGTACTGTCAGCACTCCCTACCCCCCTGGATGTCAGAACTCATTCCCAGTGGAAATGTAGACATTTGAGTTTCTTCCAGACTTCAATGGGTAAATTGCCAATTTCCATTTTCTGAAAATAATTTTCTTTTGATGGAAAAAATCTTGTTCCGAAACCATTCCATTAAACCAAAAAAAAAAAAAAAAAAAAAAAGATTTTAAAGGCTGAATCAGTGATTGATCTGTTTGCTGCCCCTTTTCTGATTCCTTTCAACAGGTCTCCAAGCATGTGGATCATATCATGTTAAGCAATGAACAATGGAATCAAAATTCTGGCAACCCCATATTTTAGCTAGCCAGGTTCATAATGGATTTCAGTGTTCCTCTCTTTACCATTATTTTGGGTTAAAAAAATTAGAATATTGAAGGATAGAATACATCCCTATAAACCTTAAACAATGTTCACCCAGGTAATAGTGAATATTAGTTGGGTTTGGGAGTTGCTGGACAACACTGTATCAATAATGAAAAACAAAAATGTTTAATATGTGTGTGTGCGTTTTTCTTTTTATTCGTAGGAAGAGAGCAAGAGCGGCAATGCTTCCTCCCCTCCCCAAAAGGGAACATGAAAACTAAGGGACAATATGACAAACTGACAAGCAGCCCCATCACTATCTGCCAGGTCTGAATTTTTCACAGCTGTCGGGAATGTGAAAAATGACACATTATATTGTTTAAAGACTTATCAAACTAAATTTTACTCTGAGCTCTCATCTTGTTGATCTGCCTGAAAATTTAGTCTCTGTGTTACTGGGGGTTACTCCCTGTTTCTTCCTCAAGCATTTTGCAAAGCCTCGTATGATCTGATAGGGTAGAATATTCCAGAGGGTCCCTCCATTTTTAATCGGTGCGGTTCAACATTAACGGGCTCTCTGTTCCAGCCCTTATGGTGATTTGGAGTCAGGGAACACCCTGGTGCCCTCCGCACTTCTGGGCATTGGATTCTTGATTTCATCTTGAAAGCCAATACCTAGGGTACACCGAATCCCTCTGAGAATATGTCAATGTGTTAAGCTATAAGCCTCAGCAGGCGACCAGAGTTCGAAGCAATGCTGCTCAGTTTCCAATGATGCCTCTTCTTTCCCAGTCTGCCGTAATCTCCCTGTCCTTGCTCTCTGATCATTTGGGCTTCTACCCACCGATCTATTTTTTTGGGCCACATATTAGCTGAAAGATGTGGTATACATTCCATGCACAAATAATATTAAAGTAGGTTTCATTCACCTTTTCATAGTTAAAGGGAGAAAGGCTTTTGAGAAACAGAGATCAGGGTCATTTAATGGAAAAAAACCTTCATTGAGAGCTATACACAACTGGGCTTAAAATTGAGAATGGTCAGTTAAGGGGAGGAGTATGTCTGAGTAAAACTCTCTCATTCCTAAAGCGAGGACAGTACTACTCATCTGCTCTATAGGTAACGTCGCTACAGAGGTAATGTGTGTAACACACCTAGCTCATGGCAATTGTTCTTTCGTTAGATTCCTGATGGTTGACATGAGACTGGGGGGACCATTATGAATCAAGGAATGAGTTTATATGGGTCTTTAGATAATACCTTCGATCCAGAGAGCTCTCAACTTTGGAATGCATAAGTCTAATTTCCCTTTTTCATATGAGATCTTTTTTCCGTTCTTTCACTCAACAAATGTTTATTACTCAAGATAAATCATATACTTTGCTATATTCTATAATTTTAATAAGGCAAACTTATATGTCTTGTCACAGAGTTCATATTGAGGTGTGTGTTCAGAGGCCAGCCAATTAAAATGAAGTGTGTTGAGTGCTAAGACAGATGTCGTAAAGGTGACCTTGAAAGCACAGGGACATCGGTCCATGCCAGAGTGCTGGAGGGAAGTGATGTCTAGGCAAAGAGATCACCACCTTCCTCCTACCTCATTAGTTAATGAACTAGCTGTTGCTTGGCTTTCTTTCAGGGGTCAAAATGCTCCATAGTTAGTTAGTCGGCAATGCTCTTCACACTCTAGGACACTATTCCCTTGATTATTTTACATTTAGATGCAGGAGGTAGAGAAGAAAAAGAAACTCCGATGTTCACACCGTTGGTGTCTCAAACTCTTCTTCTCTTAACTTGCCTGTTAAAAAGATTAAGACAGCGATATTCCTTTTTTTCTTTTTCTTGTGTAAATTGAGAATATTTTCTTCAAGCCAAATTCTTGTTGGGGTATTAAATATTGAAAATGGTGTGGAAAAGACAACCCATGTGTATTGCTGTTACTCAAGAGCTTCTCAGAAATTTCCCACCCTCTCCCCACTACCTTTTCCTAACACTTCAGAAATCCCTCTACAGAGCCTCAGACTAGCTCTGGTAAAGTAAGACAGGACTGTGGAGACACCAGACTTTGTGGAAAGGAATTATGATGAAGCAGTGATTTGGAGTTGGTTATACTTGAAATTCAGAAAGATGGTCAGGATGATGTTTCTAGTCCTTTCCAATGGTAAAAGTTTATAGATAAATGATGCTCTATTGAGATCTAAACACCTTTTATTCAGAACAGTTTTTCTTGTATTTCAGTGATATTCTCTAGGCCATAAAGATTAAAAACCTGCTGATGCCCCTGGAAAACAGTATAAAATGTTTTACAACAATATGAAGAAAGGGTAAGACAACATGGTCCTGCCAATCTTATTCTTGGTAAAGAACAACCAACTCTGTGTTTCCTCTTACTCTTTTTTCAAGATTCAAAGTCTCTCTCTTTCCATGTATAGGGATTTGAAAAGGTCACTATTCAGTAAGGGGAAAAAGATTTGGCTATAGTTTATGGAACTCTTGGGAGATAGAGCAAGAAAGAAAATTTCCAAGTGGTTGTACGAATGAGATGTTATTGTGTGGCATACATGCTTACAGCTGGTAGTAATCACTTCTCAACGTTATACAGTTATTTCCCAGTATCTCATGTGAACACATGTGAGCGTTTCCCTTTAAGGGTACTTTTTATTTGTGTTCTTGAATATAGGTTATCATTGTGATCCTAACCCACTTTTATTAGAGTCTGTTTGTAATCAAATGAAAGTCCTTACTGGAGAATATTTCCTGTGGGTAAAAAGAAAAATCAACCCATTGAAAAATTAATAGGAAATTCTTTGATAATTTTCTTTTGAAAACATGGCTTTATTAATGTGTATCTTTAGAAGATGTTGTTTAGTTGCAAGTGCTTTACATATCAGTTTACTGTGATGCCGAGTTAGCAGCTCAAGAGAGTAATTCTTTTGGAGAAGACTATCATCTATCTCATATTAAAATAATCTTAATTAGCTCCAAGGTAAAAGGTATTTTGGGCTCACTTTCACATATTTTCAGGAAATTTAAAAGCAGTTCTTTAAGATATACTTCAACATGAAGTCATTATTCCCATGGCAGGCTGAAATACAGTCCCTGGAATCTGAGACTGTGACCTTTATATTCTTATGTGGCAAAAGATGTGATTAAGTTAAGAATCTTGAGAGAAGGCCCTTAGTATGGATTATCTGGTAAACCTGAAATGCCATTACAAGTGTCTCTATGAGAAAGAAGCAGAAGGGTATTAGATAAAGACATACAAAGGAGAAGATGATAGAAAGAGCAGAGAGAGATGCAGCCACAAGCCAAGGGATGCTGACAGCCACCAAAGCTGAAAGAAACAGGAATGGATTCTCTCCTAGAACCTCTGGAGGGAGTGTAGCTCTGACTAAACCCTCCCTGATTTCAGGCTTCTGGACTTTAGAACTGGGAGAGAATACATTTCTTCTGTTTTAAAACACCAACTCTGTGCTAACTGTTACAACAACTGCAGGGAACACATACAGTTACATTTTTAAAAAGTGATAAATGAAGTTATGTAAGGAAAGTTGAAATTCCCATTTTACGTGAAATGCAAATACAGCTGCTAGCCTCTATGAATTGTTGACTGGTTTATATTTTTAGGGTTTTCTCTAGGTTAAATTTATCTTTAATTCATCTTCTTCTCCAATCCCATGTTGCATTTTTGTTGAAATGTTTCCTCTGGCTTTGGTCATACGTGAGGTACAACTCTGATTTGTTGGATAAACCTGAGCTTGTGGTTGAAATTCAAGGTTGTTCTGCTCATCCGAATTGTTGGATATTCTTTTTCTCCACTTTCATTCAGTGTGTGTATGCTCATGCCGGAGAAATGATATTAAGCCTTGTAGGATTCATGGTTAATTAATGTTGGGCATGTCCCTTGCCTTCATGGAGTTTACAGAGCAGTGGAAGCATAAATAAAAAAATAAAAAATTGCAAAACAGTGAGAAAATGTTTATCCAACATACATGAAAACTTTGATATTAAATGATCAAATTTTATAGGAATAATTACTTTATGGAATTCTTTCAAATGGTTTAACGCAAACACAATATTTATAAAAATCCAAACACACAGCATTCATGTGTATGTGTATACATATATAATAAAATATATATGGTGGATTCTTAATATAATTTTTGTTCTTTCACTGAAAAGGGAAACAAAGAAACCTAATTACAGTAGTATAAATCCACACATTTCTAGTGCTCTGACAGTAAGTGTACTAGCAACTGTAGAATGCAAAGGCAGGAATTAAAATTATATACCCTAGTGCCAAACTTACCAAGTTTTCCTGTGCCACCCAGAACCTCACACCAAGTTCTCAGGAATGCCTTAGTACTTAGGGTTCACTTTTCATTTCAAATGTCAAGTCTTCGCATCCTTTCTTTGTAACACTATTCCTAATGTAGAACATTTAGAAAGCACTTCAACTGATTGTTTCACTAGCAGGTTGTCAACAAACATGTTCTAGACATTGGTTTTGTTAAGAGTTGGAAATTAAAGCAAAGTCATCAGGTGCAAAGCCTGACAGAGGAAAGCTGATGAAGAGGATGGATAGTAAAACAGACTCCTTTCTCTGTAGAGCATTTTATGAAATCGTATGAACCACAGGAAATTGCCAATATTTAATTATTTTTGACCTGCAAAAACAACTCATCCCATTCAGCACAGTCGTTCATAGAGATTTGGCAGCTCGCTGGTGAATTTGACTCAGTGTTGAGAGCCAAGCCTGATACATTTGTTCAGGCTAGTTTTCAGTACGTTTCAATCATATTCACCAAAAATGAGTGGTTCTGTTTTTTCCCAGGACCATATAAACTACACTGGATTTTTGCCAAGACCTCTGAAAAATATTCAACTTCTGTTGGGCTGCAGTTTCAGGGAAAGAAGACGTTTGTCTCACTCAATTCAGTTCGACCAAGGATCAACAAACACTTGTTCTGTAAAGGGCCAGATAGTAAATATTTTAGATTTACAGGTCATATGGTCTCAGTTACAACTCCTCAGCTCTGCTGTTGTAGTGCAAAGGGGCCACAGATAATAACATATAAGTAGATGTTCATGGTTGGATTTTAATAAAAATTTATTTATTTACACTGAAATTGGAAGTGAAATATTTTGATATTTAACATTTTTGGTAATTTTTATTTTAATAATTTTTCAACAATTAAAAAATATAAAATCCATTTTTGGTTAATGGGCCATAAAAAAACATGCAGAGGGACATAATTAGACCTTGGGCTGTTTGTAGTTTATTCATACCAGCTCTGGAAGTATATTTGTCAAAATATTTGGGAAACTTTTTATGATAGTCTTTTTGGGTCTATGAAGCATTAGGCCCAATGGAAGAGCCAAGAAAATGTTTCAAGATTAAATTTCCCAGAGTCCTTCAATTTTAAATTTCTACTTGAGAAGGCTGCCACAAATGCCATTTTTCTAATATTCAGCAGGTTCTATTTAGAAGGGAACTGTCCTTTATTCTCCTTGAGATATTCTCAGCAGTATTGCACACTATCTGGGGAATAAAGGTAACCAAATCAGAGGGGAAACTAAAGCAAGAGAAATTTCATTTCCTCTCCAGCAGAGAAATACCAGGCAGTGTCGGGTGTTTCTCTTCTATTCATCAACACCTGTTCCAGATGAGGGTAGCACTTTGAGGGTCAAATAGAACTGAGCCCTGGGCTTCCCCATGGAGATCCAAGGACTTCCTCATGAGCTGGTTTCCTCATTTTGGAAGTCCTAAATGAGATTAACTTGCTTCTTTCTTTTCCTCTGTCGTTTTAACTATTAATACCTACCGAACAATCTTTCATTTTGCCAGCTATAATCACAAACAGCCACGAGGTTGGACAGTTTATGCCCCTAACCTACAAAGGTTGCATTCAGTGATTGATTTCATGTCTGGGAAAAAAAAAAAGAGAGATTACCTACAAGGTGTAAGTAATTGGGTGCGAGCAATCCCTGTGCTCCAGGAAAGTGAACACTTCGTTCTGGGCTGGAGGTTGGCCAACCCAACAGTGATTTGAGGACGTTTTTTTCATCCCCTCCTTCCTTAGGTAACTGCTCCTTCCACACTAGATAACTGAGGATTTTACTTTCATCCTAGCCTGAAAATCAAGCCATTTGCAAATCTATGCCACTTTACAGAGCTGGTTGGAAGGAGAAAGTGATACTGTTATTTTATCCAACCTCAAACAGAATACGATGATTTCTGCAGGGCAGACAAAGAACTCTTAAGTCACACTTGAATATTTTCCTCTTTAACGTGTAACAAATCTGGGCAAGAATTACTGTTGCAGGGGTGTCCAACCCACGGCCCACAGGTTGCACGTGGTCCAGGATGCAGCCCAACACAAAATCGTAAATTTACTTAAAAACATTATGATATTGTTTTCTTTTAGTTAGTGTTTGTGTGTTTAATGGGTGGCCCAAGACAACTCTTCTTCTTCTGGTGTGGCCCAGAGATGCCAAAGGGTTGGACACCCCTGGGGGAATGCTGAGGGGTGACTACTGTATATGGGGTCATTCTCCTTTTGCTATAGTGGTTGGGTGTAGATCTCTATATAATATGGACTTTGGAGCTCCAATGCCTCATTTGATTAAAAACTTCATTCTTTCCTTTGAATGAGTTTCTTTACTTCCCTGTACCTCAGTTTCCTCATATATAGAATGGGATAATAATAGCAGGCTGTTTTGAGAACAAATGAGTTCATTCATGAACTTTGTATGCTTTGCCTCATTTAATTATTATTATTATTTCCATTAGCTGAATGAATTCCACTCACATTCTGAGTGGAATGAACACATTCTGCTGGGAAGGTGAGGATCCATATTAGCTTTTGGAAAATCCAGCTTCTACATAACTCATGTTGCTTTTCTATTCAAATCCTATACACAGAAATGACTTACTTTGATCCCAAAAAGCTATGTTTTCCCCATGTCTGTACTTTTATGCATATACTATTCCATCGGCTTAAAAGCACACTTCCCTCCCTTAAAAAAAAAAAAACCAAACCCTAACTTCAGATGCTTAAATAGCTTCTCTTTGAGAAAGACATCTCCAGCTTTTGCCCATTAAACTCCATCATAAGCCAGGTGTCTCAGGGCTCTATGTTGACTCCTGCTCGAGCCCTTATGTTGCATTACTACATATTTATCTGCTTCCAGGGCTCCTACACCGTGACCTCTTAATAGAAATTGGCTGTTTTTCCTTTGCTTTAATCTCTTAGCTTAACATGAACTCAGATGTAAGAAGTGGATCTTATTACCATAAAATTGGCCAGTAAAAAAAAAAAAAAGATTTAATACGCAAGATTAGAATTGTACAGAAAAGCTTAGAGAGGTTTTCTCTTTTCAATCATAGTTTTTTACACTTAATTAAGGGGAAAAAATACTACAGCCAGGAGGTAATAAGCCATGTACTTGTCCAGGATTCCTGTGTGCCCTGACATCGGTCCCAGACTTTCCCCTATCATTGCGTTTAGTTACATCATACACCTGAGTGTGTATCACAAGAAACTGAAGAGGAGCTTCAGGAAATGTAGATGTAAGACAGCCTCTGAATACAACCACTTCTTATAATGCCATGATCATTTCATCAGGAGACAACCGAGAGGCAGCCGGAGTAATGAATTACGTAACATGAGTACAAAGTTGAGCCAGAGAACACACACTTGTCACTGTAACACAGACAAGTCTAATTTCCAAGTCGTGCAACTAGCATAGCAGCAGGAATACCTATAGATTGTAATGAAGACTATGTTGGATCAAGAGTCAGAAAACTGGGTTCTCATCCTCCTGGTGCCACTTCCGAGCTATTTCTGTTGTGGAGTGATATCTTTTCACTCCCAGTTTTCTCATTTGTATAATGAAGTTTGTTATACCAAGATCCGATATGCTTTTTATTGCTCTGTCAGAATGTCTAACTAAACAGGTTAGGGCCAGCTCTTTGAGAAAGCCCCTTACTCCTACCTAGAGCTTTCCCCAGAGAAATCCTTTGTTCCTCCCCTGCACCTGGGGGGAATTCCCTTAGCTTGGGGAGCTATGGCATAGCAAATTTGGAGGAAAGCAATTTATTACACAGAATCACTTCTAGTTTCAAAAATCCTACATGAAACATAAAGAATACCCTAGATGTAGGCGGGGGTTCTCCAGAACACTCCTTGAATTTTAAATTTGGGTCCATTGCCTTCCCTTAATCAAACAACTACAGGATGGGATCTACAGTAATCACCCTTCGAAAGAAAGTCCCCTGGACTTTGTTTCTGGCTCTGTTAGAAAAACCAGTCCGCTGCAGATTCTCCTGCCTTGCTTGTGTAATCGAAAGAATGCTCTCAAGCCATTGTGTAAGTCTTGGACAGTTTATACCACCCCAAGACACGGCTGGGATTCAGACCCAGAAAATGGGCTCAAATGAATTTAACTAACACGGTTCCTATCTTCTGACAGAGAACCTCTTGTTCTTGCAGAACACAGTGTTCCTTACGCCCCGCCCCTCACCCCTGGTCCCCAGAAGCCTAGGTGTGGCGGGGAAAGTAATCCTCAATTAAAAGGGAGGACACTTATATTTATCTGATTAAATGCACGCCTTAGCTTATCCCTTCTGTTGATCAGGGATTCTACTCCTTTCCTTTCCTTTCTCTGCATTCACTCTTCCTGTATCCTTCCAGGGTCTGATGTGCCATAAATCTCCCTGTCTCATTGATGACCATTACACCTTCCCCACCCCCCCAAAATACCCATTAAGTCCCCAGTTCTGAGCTCTACTCTGTGCTCTGCTATGTGAATGAATGATTCAATAATCTCATTGAATCCTACTTGTCAATTAAACAGGTAAAAGTCTAAACCACCACATTTCCTCAATATCAATAGTGGTTTGTTTTTTTTAATGAGTATAAGTTATGATTACAATCTGTGGGGTGGGGTAACAGCTGCTAACACCAAACAATCAAATTGGTACCTCTACATTCCGCCTTCGGCTTTGACCTTGCCCTTGTGCTCTGTTCTAGTCACCTGAGGCCTTCATTACCTCAGAGATCGCGAGGGACCGTCTACCATTGCAGGCACTGACTTCCATTCCAGGAGAAGATTTTTTGCTGAAAAGAGTGTTGCGTGTAAAGTCACTCACCATGATAATAAATTCTCCAAAAACATGATCTTGAACCTTTCTTCCACCTTATCTTCACTTTTTTCTCTGCCCTCCCCCCTCCCTTTCTATAATTTCGTGGCTCTATGTTTTGGAACTCATTCCTTGAACTGCACGTGTCGGGTTAGGGGTGAAGATTCAACCCACTGCCAATATAGCCAAGAAGTAAAGTGTCCCTAAACACCCTCACTTCTCTGCTCTGTTGGTGATCATCAAATTATTGACAAATGTCAGCGGAGAACATCATCATCCCATTGGATAGGAACTGAGAGGTAAGCAAAAATAAAACTTGCTACATGCGAAGGACTCAGACCTATTTTAAAGCTTCCAAAATAAATTCATTTGCATAGGATTTTTCTTTAAATGATATGCTTTGTTCATCGTACGTGGTATCAAACTTCTTTTTACTTCTCTAGGGAAACAGGCAACATTTTGGGCTTCAGTTTATTCATAAGGGATTCAGATCCCCAGACAGATAGTAAAGGAACTGATTCAAACATACTTGGCAGGAAAAAAAGCCTTTGTAACCCACCACCCCCATGCGTTTGCAGTTGCGAAACCACCTAATCGGAATGAACGGAAGCACTGCCTCTCCTCCAGATGAGACACCATCGTGGCGATGTCTGGATTGGATTAACTATTCCCAGTGAATGTTCACTCCCTGTCTGAAGCAGAAGCAGGAGCGTGGTCATATTGTAAACACTTAGCCCAGGAGAAAACTCCAGAGATCCTTGGGCTTCTAGCTACCCTTTGTGAATTCACTCAGGCCACCACAGGATTGATCAGCAAAGTGAGGAATTGCACGTGAGTTTCCTTTCTATTGCTCTGGAGTTGTGTTCTTTCCTCCTTGCTGCCTGACTCCTGCAGAAAGAAAGGGGGAAAAAGTGTGTAACAGCAAAGGGACCACACCCTGACATTTTGTTTTACCAGAATTTCATAGCCAACTTGGGACTGGTGAAAAAAATGTCATGTCAAGTTACATCTGGGCCGTTTTGTGGCAGTGTGTCCTTATGTGGCAAATAAATAATAGGAATGTGAGAAGCAACATGTCTGTTGTTTTTGACTTTTAAGATGACACATACAAAATAAACCAACATTTTGGCCAGCATGAACTTTATCAGGGTCAATTACTTTTGTTTCCCAGGGGAAGCTTAAATAACACATTCACAAGGAGACCTTTAGCCTCCATTATGGGTTGTCAGGGTTTCCCCAGCCTTTGAGAAAATACAAGTTTCTCTATCAATCTACCTTATTTTCCTTAACCTATGGATGGGACTTTGTAATTTCTGGGTAGGCTCCAGACCCAGCACATAACGACATGCTTAAGTAGTACACATATATTTAAATTCTTTACCGTAATTAATAATCTAAGAGACAGCTGCCACTTATCCTTCCTCTCCTTGGTCTGGTTTGAATGAAACTTATAACTAAATTAATGTTTATTTATTAGAAGTTTTATTTAAAGTCTAGGACTCCATAAAAATGTTAAGATTTGAGAAACTGGGTCCAGATATCATAGTGACTTTTTTTCTAATATCCAAGATTAATAGAACCAGGTGATCCATGTAACAAGAATACCATTTTTTTCAATTTCCAAAAAGGGCAAAAAATGAGAGAGAGAACAAGAAAAAAAAATTCATTCTCAAACAACCAAGCACAACTTTTAAACAATTAAGAAGGAAACCGCTTGCAAGATTTTGAACAATACATCCACTTCCACTGTGTGAAATAAACAAGCAGCATTTGAAACACTAGGAAGTCAAGGCGATGTCAACATTACAGCCCTTGTCATCAGCACAATACAGTCAGGCGTCTCCTGGGTACAATTCACAGCGCTGGGCATGAGGGCTCTAAATGGCCCTTGTCTTGTACAAGCATTTAGTTAGGAAGATGGAGCATAGATAGGTCGGCACAGTATAACTTATCAATGAATCAGTCATCAATTCACCAAATGCTGTGGAAATTCAGAAAAGGGAAAAATATAGTGGTGTGATAACCACAATAAGAAAACATGATGGGAGTTGGGTTTAGGTTATTTGGACTTTGAAAAGAAGAGAGAAGAGGAGAGAAAAGCCCAGGCAGATGGGCCCAGAGAGCAAAGCTTTGGAGATTGTAATGAACACAACATGTTAGGAAAATGACAACTGCTTTTGGCTCATGAGAGTGGTCAGTGGAGATTAAAGATCTTTAAATAGATGCTTTAAGAATATCGGAGTTCTATTGTAGAAGGGCCACGTTTTCTATTGTGCCATTATCCTTGGCTAACTTCTTTTGCAGCCCGTTCTATTCTTATTTAACTTGTATGCTACTGCTACCATTACACTTCATTTCCTAAAGCACCCTTAAAGGGACATTTCTCTTAAAAGCCTTCGATGAATCCCCATTTCCTTCTGAATAAAGTACAAAATCTTTTTTTAAGAGTGGCTCCATCTTGCTTGTCTTTACAACTTTATTTATGTATTTTAAAAATTGAATTTATTGGGGTGACATTGGTTCATAAAACCATATAGTTTCCAAGTGTACAGCTCAATAAAACCTCATCTGCACACTGCATCATGTGCCCATTGCCTCAGGCAAAGTCTTTTTTCTTCCTCGGTGTTCCCCTATTTGCCTACCTCCACCTGGCCCTACCCACCTTAGCCTCTGGCTATCACCACACTGTTGTCTGTGTCTATGCATTAAGTATATATGTTTTTTGGCTAATTCCTTCACCTTCTTTTATTCAGTTCCTGTCTCCTCTTCCAACAGCTGTCAGTCTGTTCCATGTAACCATGCCTCTGTTTCTATTTTGTTCATCAGTTTATTTTGTTCATTAGATTCCACATATAAGTGAGATCATATAGTATTTGTTTTTCTCTGATAAAGTACCAAATCTTAACTTCAACCCTACTTTGCAGTATTTTCTTCCACTATTCTTAATGCATTTAAACTATGCTAGAACCAAACTTGCTGTTTCTTATATTTGCTTTTCTGCTTTCACTGTTTTGCTGGTAGTTTCTTTCTTCTCCTTAGAATGCTATTTATTTATACCTTTGATTACTAACATTTCATTTATTCTTAAAGACCTACCTAAAAAACACTTTCATAAAAAACTTCTTCAATGTACTTCCAATGGAAAAAAAAGGTATTCTCTTATCTGTTACATATATATATATATTTTTTTTTTTTTACCTCAGAGCATTTTTTACTTCTACCTTGAATTTTAGTTCTCTGTGTACTTATCTTTTATCTCTCTAATTTAAGGACAAAGGTCTTTATTCAAGTTTATTTTTAATGGTGACTGAACAGAATGCCTTGCTTAAAGTAGATGCCTGTTAATGGTATATTCAAATAATAAATGAAAGCATTTATTGTGGATAAGATGGAAACAGTTGCAATGAATGATAGAATAGTAAGTGGGATCTATGCTTTAAAAGTACTAATTATATAACAGTGCTGGAACTGTTGATAATTTTTGAAGCTAGTTCATTGGTACCTCTGGATTTGTCACATATTCTTTATTTTTTGCCTATATTTTGAAAATTTCTATAATGTAAAAAATAAAGGAAAAAATCATATATATATGTCTAGACACACTAATTTCTTCGAGACTCATTTAACTCTGCGTGTGCTATGTTCCAGGAGTACTTTTGACACTGGGGCTATAGAGGTAAAGTTTAAATTCTAGCACAAACCAGCATGCTGCATAAAACAAACAATCCAAATAAACAAGAAAAAACATACTCCATGGAAGCTTGACATAGGGTGACGTGAGAAAGAGTGAGTGAATACATAACCATTTGTACTGGATGGTCTAGAAAGACCTATCTAAGCACTCATCAGAGTCATGCAAAGAACGTTCTTGCCAGAAGACGAGGCTACCACAAATGCCTTAAAGCAGGAATGGGTTTCACGGGTTGAAATAACTGAAAATAACTAATTTGGAGTGTATGAGGAGAAGGGGAAAGCTGTGAGATGAAGTCGGAAAGACGGTGGCCAGATCATGTAGACCCTTGTAAGAAAAAAGATAAGACGTTTGGATTTATCCTAAGTGTGACTGAAGAGCCACTGGAGAATTTTCAATTTATAAATAAAGATTCAGTGTTCTTATTCTCATGAAAAGTTCTCTCTAAGACATTACTCTGGAATACATCCTCCAATCTACATATGGAACAGATGAAGTATGTAAATGAGTTTCATGATTTTTAATTAAAAATATGTAAATAAAAGACAGAAGTCTATTTTTATGCTTGTACATAAGTCTGAGAACTGGATGGAAGGAAAGAATTAGGAACAACTACTAAAGTACATAAACGGTTACTCTTCATGGAGCCACAGCCACAGGGTAGAATAGCAAGTAACAAAATAAGACAATGATCAGCCACATTAAGACCAATATGGCTGTCTATCATTGGCAAAAAAAAGTGTCCTGAAATGAGAAAATCAGTGGTTATCTAGAACCTTCTGGGTTCATTGAGATATTGGGCCAAACAATTGGCCGCCATGGTTGAATGGCCTCGGCAGGGCAAAGCAAATCCGTGTCCGTGCCTGAGTCAAAGACAAATGGTTGGACAGAGAAAGGAAAATCAGCTCCAAGCACAGCTGTTTCATCAACATAACACCAAGTGAGCAGCTATTGTGAAACAAGCTACAATATATGTACTCCAAAGTGTTCATGGAGTTGTAAGCACCAGATTTCCAGGAAGGGGACAGTTTTAAATTAATGGTCTTACGTGGAGTGGAGTAAGCTGTGGGAGCTGCAGATATGAAGAGATATTTCCCTTGCGATTCATCTTAAGTCACTGTAGATTTTAAAAACGTAAGAATTTAGTGTTTAGTCATTCTTTGACCATGTATTTCCATGGCCATTATCATCCCTTTCATTCTTAATAGAAATCTGTGAAAACACATGGCACATGATACATACTCAGTAAATAAGTGTAGTTTCCCTTCTTTCTCGGTTAACTGGGAAAGCCACTGAGGATAATGTAGGCAAATCATCCTGAACTTGTATTCTAGCACCTCAGCTTAATAGGACTACTGATAACCTGATACTATTTGGTAGCTTGCCTGCTCACAACCTACAGTCATCCACTTGCTAAATTTTTCCATCTGAAATTTGCTGCTTCTCTTCTTGTTTCAACTGAATAGTCTTTTTGCTAAGTTATTTCTTAGCAAAACTTGAATTTATACATTTACAACTTTTTTTCTAATTTCTTATAGCAAATACTTTCAAGACAAATGTCTAATCATTCAGTAGAAGACTGAAAGCAATATTACTATACAATTATAGGGGAAAAAAATGAAGATTTCCTCCTACAGGTGTCTATGTAGAAAATGGGTATGTTTTATATTGTAACATAGTTGATTTGTTTGTTATCTCATCAAACTAAAATATACATAAAAATTCTGCCTTTTTTTTTGCAAAACTGCTGGTCTAAATTATAAAGAATTGCCTCAGTTCTCAACTTTACTTTTCTAGTCTGGATATATCTAATATACAAACAAACACATTTTAAAAATTATTTGCTTTCTAATATAGTGGTTCTTAACCATAGGGCCGTGAATTCTTCAAAAACATGCTGCCAATTTTTCATCATTTGATGCATTTATTTTTGCTCTAAATATGAATATGTTTCATATGGCAACATTTTCTAGTTGTAATGTATACCTGAAGGGGAAATTGTAAATCACGGCTTTATTAGAATATTCAGTAATTTTGTTTCCTGAGAAATAAGAGAGTACTATTTGCCAAAACTGTACAACCTTTACTCAAATTGTGATGTATATAGAACTGTAACCAGGTGAATAATGGAATACTTTTATAGATATTGATTCTTTGTTGATTTTTAACTTTAAATTCCTTTGTGTATGCTACTGAAATCCCAGTATTTAAAAATATTCCAGGCACACACAAAAAGTATGGCCCTTCCTTGGCTCTATCACAATACCTGCAGCGACCTACCAAAGCTCTGATATTTGACCAAAAAGAACACGTAGCCATTTAGTCTTTCTTTCAAGGTAGGTGGTTATTTTATCACTTTAGTGAATAATCTTATTATTAACATCTTAGAAAAGCAAGAGTACATTGTTAGAGTTAAGTGCAGACCTGTTACATGCATTACGAATTTACAGTCATATTCTTGCTGCACTTCTCAGGGCATAATCACATATTCCTGGAACAGTGATTTTTATGCATTCCTCTGTGATAGACTGTACCCACAGACACAGCCAAAAGTGGTCATCTTTTTTATTGTCTATGTCCTTTTTTTTTTTCCTGGATACCTCTCTTTTATAAACTTCATGCCTAGTTTATTTGGAAAAATACCCGTTCTACTTATCCCATGATACCATTTATTTCTCTTAAAACAAAATATTTATGTTCCCACCAAGACAATCAAAATTTTCCTTTTATTATTTGGATCTCCTGAGAGAATGGATTTCCTCAATTTAATTTTCATATGATGATAATTTTTTCAGTTAAAAAACCACTAACCCACTATTTCTTATCACTATTTATGAACACCTATGCACAGCACTATGTGCTCAGCCGGTTACAACCTCCCTGCTCTTATAAACACATACTAATTACCGATTGTGTGTTATGCGTTAGCATGACCTTCATTGGGTTACAGAATTATATTGTATTCTATTGAGTGGACTCAAATTGTACATTTCAGGGTAGATATTTGACTTATCACATTAGTAAAAAAGATGAATAAAAGAAGTTTAAAAATTAAATCTGAAGTTTTAGTCTAATACCTTTCTTATGGACGATTCTTTTTAACAACTAGTGTTAATTTTTTCTTTATGTTGAAGGTTAAATCAAACAAATATTAAAATATATTTCTAACTAAAATATTTTCTATTTTTCTAAGTTTGAAGATTTCTAGTACAAACATATAACCCTTGAGTTATCTCTATTGCTGTATTGCAAATTTTGCAAACAGATCTTGCATAGCATGCTTTTCTGCCTTTAGTTTGCCCAACATTTGCAGAAGTGTCCTTCTGCCCATCTTTTAATAATAGGCCCGGTTAAGGTGTTTTGTATTATAGCGATTTGGGGTCTGTGGTGACCACAGTTGCAAAGAGCTATAGTGCCATTAATTAATTGTTTTAAATGAATTCTGTTCTAAGTAAATAGAATTATTTTTAGGTAATTTAGACATATATCTCTGGATAATTATGGAAGTAACTAAAAACACACAATAAACATGATATGTGTCATTAACCCTACTATTTCTCTAAGTGGTAAAATTTATAAATGGGTTTATAAGTAATAATTTTTTGTTTTAATAAATGATGAATAGTATAAACTCACTGTTCTTAGCCAAGTTAAGAATGTGTTTATGTAATAAATAAGACAACGTCAGGATCACTATAAACACTTTTTTTAGGTACTGTCTTATGTCATGAACTTTTTCTCTACAAAACTCTCTGCTTCATTTTTTGGGTGCAGGACATTTTGAAGAATGGAATAAAAATTACCCCAACTCACTGTCTATTTCCTTCCAGACATCTAACTAGAAAGGATGTAATAAAAAAGAAAATTATTGAACACATGGTTCTAATAATAAAAAAACTTAAAAGACATATAATATCAAGAACATATATAAATGTCTCATTTTGCTAACTAACTAGATTTCAGAAGGATTCACCACTAAGTCTTTACACTGACCTATTAAAAAAAAGTAACAAACGTATAAGTGAAATAAGTGTGTTCTTTAAAAAAAGATATTTGATATGGTTTTCACTATGAGTTAAGGAGAGAAGTTAAAATTCAGACCGGAGCTTTTAGTGCCATTCACCTTTGAGACACATTTACCCATAATTTCTGATGAAAATATAGTTCTACTTAGTATGACCCAAAATACCTGGAGGTCTGTGTGGACACACATACATGACAGTTATGCCCGCATTTATATTTGTAAAGCTCATCAGATGTGAGTACCATTTGTGGTTTTAAGCCAGCCTTACAGGCATGGAGAAAATAAATAGTAGATGGAAGATTTCATAAGAGTTCACCTTTGTTGAAATATGTTTTATGGCTGGCCATCATACCCCAAATAAGCAGAAATAAGATACTGTCTGCAAGATGACTTAAAATTTATCCATATTTTCTAGGAGGGTAAATACTGGAATGTAACAATTTCGCATTTCATTCTGATCAAACAAGTAGCCATTTCCTAACATGGTTTTCAAACACGGATCAAGAAGAGATAAATTTATGGGGTAAGGAGAAGATTTAGGAGGGAAGTGTCAAGATCATGGAGTGGTGGCAGAGAGGGTAAGGTGAGTGGGAGAGGCGACGAAGAAGACTGAAGCTGAAAGTTACTGTTTGTAAGAAACTTGTTAAAGGACCCCAAAATAAATCTACTTTATTATTACCCTTACCAATATCAGGTAGAATTGCATCTCTTTCACCCAATCATTCGTTCACTCAACAAAATTTCATTGCACGCATACAAGCACTGTGGTAGGCAAAAGAAGCATTTTTGTAGAAGATTAAGACACAGCATGTCCTTTTGAAAGAAATTGCATTGGAAATTCAACGAGGTCAAGTGTCTGTTGCTTCCTGTCCCAGAGCAGCTCTTGTCAAGCTCACTTGGAGCTTTCTCTTCATTTCCTGAAGGGACCCAGCCAATCCCAAAGCTGCCAGAAGCCTACAGCCGGTTGCACAATCCTCCTGCAGGCCGCTGGAGCACCTCACGTGCCCAGCTGCTTGGCTGGTGACAGGGAAGGCAGCTGTGCGAGCCCACAAGCGTCGCTTGGCCACCCAGGAGCTCTTCCCAGAGGGGAGAAGCTGAAGCTATGGCCCACCTGGCTACTGCAGGGCACTGAGAGGTCAAGCTGTGAAGGGTCTGGAGTCTACAAGCCCCCACCTTCAATACTGAACAGTGCAGAACAGGGCATTCGGGAGCCCAAGTTAACGGGGTTATGAGCTAAGGTGGATTTAGCAACTTGATTTTGCTCAGCATGGACTCTGGACAAACGTAAAGCTTAGTTCACATAGTTCACATAACACCTGTGTGGCTATAAGTACTTCACCTCTACGGAGTGCAGTGGCTGCATCTGTAAAATAAGAGAAAAAATAAAACCAACCTCATAGGGCTATCAAAAGAATTAAAGGAGAAAAATGTATGTCAAGTAATTACTGTATTTCCTAGAATATAGTAAACTCTTGACTGTATTGACCCTTATTTTTATTACCTTTCTTTCCCCACTTGGCAGTTTTTATACCTGCTTTTCTCACTTTCCTTATTTATCTTAATGTTTATTAAGCATCCACTTCTTGCCAGATATTTTACAGGATAAGGATACTGGAGAAGACAAAGGTGGAAGGGATACCGCTGCTCCTTTACGCTAAGAGCCCTCAGACCATCAAGGGAAGAAGAAAGCCACCCAGCATTCACTGGGTACCTACTATGTGTAGGATCTGAAAGGTCATCAGATGCAGACTTACCCGATGCTCACAGAAACCTCATAAGTAGGTAAATATTATTGCAGTTTTATAGATTAGGAACCTGAGCCTTACCCTTAGCAAGTGTGTGATGAAACAGTGTATAGTGCAGAATTACAAGACAGAATGCCCTGGAATAAAACCCCATGTTTCCCATCACTACTAAATATGTTGGGTAGTGTGACCACATGAACTACTCTAAGCCTCGCGTTATTTTGCTGTAAAATAAGAATCATAGTTCATTGGGTTTTCCTGAAGATTAAATGGAATCCAATGGCCAGTACTGAACCCAGCTTCTGACACACAGATGGCCCTAAATAATATTGTCATTCTACTGTGAGAACTGGCATTTGAATGCAGGTGTGTCTGACTCCAAAACTCTAAAACATACTTTCTTACTGTAATAATTTATAAGGAAATAGACCAAGGGAACACGCACTTAGGAAACATTATAAGTCAGTTTTATGTATGAATCCTTTCTACAATTTAACTGCATGTTTTTGCCTTTTAAACTCAATTTCAGTTTTTGACGGGTGGGAAATAAGATGTCTGTATTTATTAGGTTACAGGCTTATATGACTCTAACAAGCAGGTCTAAACCATGGTGGTTTAAATGAAATAGAAACTTACTTCTTCTCTCTCATGTAATAGTGCAGAAATGAGTAGACCAAGCTGGTCATTCAGGGAACTCCAGCCAAAGCTGGGCCTTGATCTAGGTTTCATCCCACAGGAAGACCAAAAAGGGGACAGCGGAGGGCAAGTGACATCCTTTGAGCAAGTTACATGGAAGGTGCAAATAACATATTCACCTACATCCCATGGGATCCATCAAGCTGCAAAGGAGGTTGAGAAATACAATTTTTAGCCAGACTGTCATAGACCCAGATAAAACTCCATGTCTATACAAAACGGTTTGGGAGGTGAGAAAAAGTATTATGTCTGGGAGAATGTAATGTTAATTTTAAGTTACAGTAATTATATATTGCCTTTCCAATAACTGGGTTAGTTTTCTTTTTCGATGTGATTGAATGAGTTGACTAGTATGATTATAGGCTTGGCAATTTTTTAAGTCTATAGCAGGCACCCCCCTTTTAAAAAAATATTTTGTGTGATTGTAAGTAGAAAGGATATTTTATTTACTTATTTTTAGAGAGAAGTGAAGGGAAGGAGAAAGAGAGGGAAAGAAACAACAATGTGTGGTTGCCTCTAACATGCCCCCTACTGGGACCTGGCCCGCAACCCAGGCCTGTGCCCTGACTGGGAACAGAACTGGTGACCCTTTACTTCACAGGCCGGCACTCAGTCCAGTGAGCCACACCAGTCAGGGCGCCGGCACCCATTTAATACACAGCTTGAACAGAGTCTCGGAGTGCATATTTTTCTACTACTGTAGATTTACCTGTTTTGTCTCTTCTCTATTTTTATCAATCATCAATGTTTTATTTCAAGAATCTATTACTATGTTTATCTTCTTTTCTAGAAGCACTCCTTCACATAGGCATAGATCCTGTCTTACATACTTTAATGTCTCAGGGCCTAGCAATGAGCCTGCATATATTAGAAGATTAATATTAAATAAATAAGTGAATAAATGGAAATATAGACCAGATATGTATATTTATATACACATTTATAGATTTGTGTATAATTTATATATTAATATATTATATGTTATATGTGAGTATATAATTTATATATAAACAAATATATAAATTATATACAAATATATTTTATTTATTATATTAATATATTGCATTAATATAATATATTAATATATTAATATATTTAACTATATTAAGAAGTATATATTTTAAATGGCAAGTGAATTGACTCATTTACTGAGTACATTTTATGGGGTGTTGTTAGATGACAGTGAATGATGAAAGGAGGATGGGTGGCCTCCAAGTGTGCTTTAAATATATTCAAATGCATTTATTCCCATATTGAGTATATTCTTGATTCCTTAAGGTACATGATGCACTTGGTTATTTAAACAGAAAATAATGATGCTTGGACAACTTCAAGGTGAAGTTCTTTATGATATGACTGGTTTAGATAGAAAACCCTTGCCCTTCCCTTAGGTATCTGCTATATTTCGTCTTATTCTTAGCTGAGTCTTTGGAAGGTTTGGGACTCAGGTAGAGTTTACAGAAAGCTATTCTTTCTGAAGCAGTTCACAAGAACATAAAAGTGATTTTTTGCTCTCCCAACAAAATAAGTTTATCTGTTGATTTATTGCATTTTCCTCTCATTTCCTGAACCTCAATCTATACTAAAAAAAACAAACAAACAAAACCCCAAAACTTTTCCTGGTTTTAGTTTTTATTTCTTTGGCAGGCTGTCTTACATGATCTCTCCTTTCATTTTTCAGAAATGGTATCTTTCACTCATTCCCCCTTCCCCTCCCCAGGTACTACTGGTTTGAGTTTCTTTGTCCCAACTTTCTGACTTTGTTTTTTCAGCTATAATGCTATAAAGTATCTTCTTCCAAATGTTTTGACATCAAACCAAATAAGTTTCAGAATCAGCTCTCATATTCCTCACACTGTTGGGTGTTTTCATATTATAGATCCAGGGAATCTGATATATCACAGTTTGTATATAATAACATGCATATTTAACAAATATCACTAAATATAGTTAGAATGTCTTTAACAGTTTCACAAAAGACATATATAACACACAAAGCCTGTTGGCTGTTTTTAAATCTGGCAATGTTTTTATTGGATTCGGTAAATGTTACTTATATCTACCTCAAAACAAACTTGGCTGTATTTATTTTTAACTAAAATTTCCAAACAAATATATGTCATTCAGCAAATAGCCTTTCCAAAAAAAAGACTGCTACTTCTATAAAGTTCAGTAACTTTATGTGTTCATACATTGCATACAAATTTTGTTGTGTGTATGTATATTTAGGCATTACATGTGTCTGAATTTTGAGTTATTTGTTGTCCTTTAGTCATCTATTTATCTGTCACTGGAACCTAAAAATACTCTGAGCAACATATAGGATAATCAGTAACGGTTTTTTGAATAAAAAAACATCCCTTCACTCACTAAATTAAGCATCTACTATGTGCCCAAAATTAAAGAATGCACTGGCAAACAAAGGTGACTAAAACACAGTCTTTGTTTGCAAGGAGTTCACAATTAATTGGAGACAGAGAGAGAGAGAGGATTATAATCATTACAGTAAATTGCTGGACAAACGTGTTAAAGTGAACAGGTCCTAGATTTAACTGGCCTGGGCATGAATCTAGACCTGGGTAGTAAATGTTCTGAAAAACAAATAGCAGCTTTCCAGGCAAAGGAAACTAGGATGGAGTTGCAGATAGAATCTAAACACTGTAAAAAAGATGTAAACAATGTGTTTTTCTAAAGTTATAAAAATGGTTATGAACATTAAATAATCATGCCATTGTGACAACTGAAATTTGCTTTACTAAAGCGAATAGCACGTTGAAAGTGCTGTTATGATCAACTGGACCAGCAAATAATGCCGAGAGTTGACATCATTGCTTTTGCAGCAGAAATAGTCATTAATGCTTTAGATATCCCTCAAAATGTGTGCCCTTCTTTTGACGGGGTGTGTGAATGCAGAGTATTCACCTGGATTGGTACTATGGAATTAAAGATGCTTATAAAAACCTCTGCCTACTTGTCTCTCTTTATGCAAAGGGTAAGGACACTGAAACAGCGAGATGACCCCCAGCAAAGATGATGGACATTCATTAGAGAAGTGTTCTTAGGTAAGTGTCTCGAAGTCACTGAGATCCACAGTCCTCAACATTGAGAGCAGCCAAGAATAACTAGCTCAGAGTGAGGCTTAAATGAGATAAATTCTCTATATTAGGCAAGAGTTCTCCAGAGAAACAGAACCAATCAAATGTGTACATACACATATGGAGAGATTTATTATAAGGGATTGATTCACATGACTGTAGAGACTAATAAGTCCCAAGATCTGCAGCGTGACTTGACAGAAACTGGACTCCCAGGAGAACCAATGATATGAATTCCATTTGAAGACAGAAGGCCTGAGAGTCAGAAGAACCTATGGTGTTGTTTCAGTTGTAGAGCTGGCAGGCATGAGACCCAAGAAGAGTCAATGTTTTAATTCAAACCTGAAAGCAGGAAGAAAACTCAGTGGTCTAGTTTGAAGTCAGTCAGGTGGGAGGAATTCTCTCCTACCCAGGGAGGGTCAGCTGTTTTGCTCTGCTCAGGCCTTCAACTCATTGAATGAGGCCCACCCACTTTAGGGAGGGTCATCTGCTTCACTCAGTGTATGGACTTAAATGTTAATCTAAACCAAAATCATGCTCATAGAAACTTCCAGAAAAATGTTTTACCAAATAACTGGGCACCCGGTGATCCAAAAAAAGTTGACACATAAAATTAACCATCACAATATCTAAAGTTCCTTGCACAATGAAGAGAATAGGGATGCAAAAAGTTTTAAATAAATAAAAGAGTAAATGAACTCATGGTAAAAAAAAAAAAAAGATGGATGGCTTTCTTAATTATTTTTTAGTAGGGAACTAGAAGAAATTAGTGACAAATAATTATTACCATCGAAGCTAAAGATCCCTTTGGACGAGTAGGACAAAAGAGTGAGACAGGGGAACTGATCTCAGGAATTTACTATAAAGTGCAGTGTTTTCCCAGGAAACAGTATGGCACAAAACCAACCACAGCAAACCACAGAATGAGAAAATTAGCCTGCGGCCAACCCGAAGGACAACTTTCTAACCATAAGCCGGGATGCCTGATGAGCCATAATTGTAGTGGCAATCCAACATGGAAATTAAGGGAAAAGTCTTGTGTTTGATGATGTGTCTCTCAGTGTAAACTGGACTCTACTCCTGTAAGACAACAGATAAGTGCATGGAAATTAAACTTAATTTTCCCGAGAGAAATAAAGAGAACTCCCAATGAAAAAGAAGCTTTAGACACAAATGTGGCGTGGGGTATGTTTATCAACAGATTCTATCATTTTGACTTAAATACATCTAAACAGTACCTGCTAGCGCCAGACATTATGCCAATTATGATAATTTATGTTGCTTTCACATAAAAAACGTAAAGTAATGATAGCATCTGTCTTACAAATGAGGGTGAAGGACCTTAGACAAGTGAAGGATAGTGAGACATATGTAAAAAACACTGGATCTATGATGCAAATCCAAACCCTCCCATTGTAAAGTCAGAATGCTTAGTAATCCTAGGTTTTCTTTACTGCTGACTCTTTGCTGTTGCATGAAGTACAACAAATGGAGATGAGTATTTTAAAAGCTCTTTGAAGGCTACAAGCTGGAGGAAATCCAGCCTCCTGCATACTTGGATAAAATAAAATTTGTGTCCATATTTTATCAGCTGAATATATAGCAAAACAGAAAAATTCTTGCCTAAACAAAGCAACACTATGCCCAGTTGCACCTTCTATTGTGGTGAAAAAAGAAATTCAGTTATTTGTTTGGTCCTAGCAGGCAGAGGTGGGGGGAAACTGCCTTCTTATCATGTTTTCAGTTCTTTCTCGTCATTGAACTTATGCTACATTTGTTTGGCAGTAGGCTTCAGTCGCTAAGAACATGGGCTCTGGATACTGTTCTAGAAAAGAGGAGACTACCCTGACATGAAAATTAAATCCTTAGGTCCTGGAATGAGGAAATATATCTGCAGAGACTATTCCTGGAAGCATTAAGTCCAATAAAAATCAAATTCAGTTTATTTTCAACAGCTGATAAACTTAGGTAAAGGGTATATGGGTATTTATTGTACCATTCTTGCAACTTCTCTGTATAGTTTGAATTTTATCAAAATTAAAAGTTTGGAGATAAAGGCAAAAACAAAATAGAGTTAAATACTTATTCTCTGACAGAGAACTGTGGCTGGGTACACTTGATTTGAATGACAGCTGTGCCAACCACTAGGTATGAGACCTTGAAAGAGTTATTTAATCTTCCCAGGCTTCAACATGCTCAAAGAAAAGAATAGAATAAACTAATCATGAAAAATGTGTTGTGAGACTTAAAATATTCTATGTACCATGCTTAGCAGAATTCAGCATATCATACAAAATTAAAGCATGTCCTGGTGATTATAATAATAGTGATTATCTGTCTGAGGAGTTCTATTTGCCTGTGTTATCAGAACAATTGTTTTAATCTTTTTTTTCTCAGGGAGACCTGTCTCAGAATTACTGTGAATAGGTTTTGTTGCATCTGGTCTTCTTAAAACATCAACTTTAATCTCAGAGTCTCTTAAGATATATTATATACTACATTTCACATACACACATATATTTTGGGGAAGAGCCACTGGATTATTTTCATAAGGCTAATAATAAAAAATTCTAGAAAGAGCAAACACCTCTGTTTTATAGATTCCAGTCTTCTCTCTAGCAGAGTTTTGTCAAAACAAGGTCTTTTCCCACAGGAAAAACTGTCAGAAAACCTAACCTCTCACCAGCTACAGTTTAATACCATTTCCTCTGTAATGGGCCCACCAAATAAACCAGAAAATCTACTACTTACAGAAAATTGTAATTGTCTAAAAAATAACATAATTGTTGTTAGTAAAATGATCATAAATAATAACAACAATACTACCAGGCGGTACATCCTTATAGTTTCAGACAATTTGCAGTTACCATATGATTACATTTATATAAGGTTCTTTAAACCACAAAATTATAGGGATGGAGAATAGATCAGTGATTGCCAGGGGTTAGTGTTAGATGCAGGTGGGGGTGTGGTTCTAAAAGGTCAACATGAGAGAGCTTTATGGTGATGAGAATGGCATTCTTCTGAATTTTCAGTGTGGTGGTGGGCACATGAACCTATGTGTGTGATAAAATTGTGTAGAACTAAATGCACAGGCATGTGTGACCCCCCCACTTCCTCCCCACCACGGGTATAGGTAAAATAAACTCATCGGTGGATTTTATCAATGTCAATTTCCTGGTAGTAATACTGTGCTAGTGTTGCAAGGTGTTATCATTGGAGAAAACAAGGTAAAGTGTACTTTCCATCTATCTGACTTATTTCCTTCAACTACATGTGATGTTACAATTTTGTCCAAAACACAAATTTAACTGGGAAAAATACTACTTTGTGTCAATTATCTACCTTGATACTGAGAGTAACCGTTTGAGGAAGAGGGTTATTTTTCTAGGCCACTTACATGCATTTGAATAACACTTTGATCTCAACCCACCTTCCAGCTAGAATCTTCTACCTTTTAAACCAACACAGAACCTCTGACTCTACCACCTTGAAATAAACAAGTTAGGCAAATGTGGATGCATTAGATCTGTCATTTGATGAACGAGGGAAAACTTCTCCAGGACGAACAGGAGCAGCTCGAGTGACTCTCCTTTCTTGAGTACGCCCAGGGGGAAATGAAGTCATCGTGATCTGATGTGACACCTAGCGCAGCCTGCCTGGCAAGCTTGCCACCAACGAAGACTGTCCCTTATGGGATCAATTAAGGAGAAGTGAACTTCTAACCTACGTGAACTGTCACGGTGGGGCCCCGGCCTGGCTGATCTCTGGGCTTCCAGAGGTGAATCACAGCACTGCTCTGTTGACAAGGACCTCCCCCCTTTCTGCCTCTCTTGACTGTGTTCGTGCCCTCTAAAGCCACACAGGGGAGAAAGTTTCCTTTCCCCTTATTTCTAGAGTAGGAAATAAACAAGATGATATAATTGTGTTCAAGAATGAACCTCCCCTTACCTAGAGCGATGGTTGGCATGTAATAGGTTTTCATTATATTTTTATCAAATATTAATTTGAAAGAAACCTTAAGAGGAGTTCTAGCTCCCAGTTCCCAATCTATGCAGCAGAAAAAAGTATCAATCACTGATTTGTTAAACGCTCCTATGTATCAAACATTATCTTTACGTATGTAAGTACCAATCATTCCTTTCAATATTCTATACAATAGATGGTATCTTAAATGCCCATTTAATAGAGGAGGTCACTAAGGTACAGGCAGATGGAACAGCTTCCCAGGTCACATAACTGTTCAATGGTAGAGCTGGATATAAATATGGTCGGAGCAACCCCGAGGCTTGTGGGTAAACCGCTTGCTCATCTGGCCTCAGATAACTTACAGGGACTATTCGTTTATCAGGCAGAAGTGTGTGTTCAAAAGTGAAGGCATCCATCTTGGTTTGGAGTGTAACCAAAAATTCTCATTGAAAATTTCCAAAAACATTTTTAACAGCTCTCTTAATGTTTATAACAACCATACGAAGTGAAAGTTATCAACCTTATTGTATTAAATGAGAAAATGAGGTCAGTGTGGTTAAGCGGCTTACAACACTAACCCATTTACTAAGCATTGCCCCCCCCCACCCCGTCACCTGCGCATCATCTTCTAGGCCAGGTTTGTGGTTTTGCTGTACGCTGCTGAGTCTTGTACGTCAGCATCAACCTGGCATCAGCAAGAATTTTAATCCAGCTTCACGGTCCAACCCAGACTAATCCAGTTAATTAAGTTCATTGTGGTTCAGTTTGCTCTTCCATAATAGGAACCTAGTAATGAAACCTTCACTTTTGTCTCAGTGGGTTCGTATGAAAGAAAGACGAGGAGATGCTGATGAAAAGTCTTGGTCAGCTACAAGCTTATAGGCATGTTTAAGTTGTCGCTACAGTTATCCTTCAGAATCGTTTTTATTTCCTGGAAACAATGCCAAAATGGGAAGTTTGTTGCATTATAATTTGGGGGTATTACACTTTCATGTCTGAATTCATTCATTCATCTGTTCAACAAATGGGGTTGAGTATCTGTTTTATGAGATGCACTACACTAAATCCAGTAGAAAATACAAAGTAGCACTTTATATAAATATCACCTGTCAAATTGTGGTTGTTCAGAAACCATGTATTACTCACCACTGCTCCATAGCAGATGTCCATTAAATGTCGACTAAATGTGGAAAAAATAAAGCTCAGTCCTTTTCCTTAAGACGTTTATAATGCCGTTAAAAGATAATGATAATGAAAGTAAATGTCTTAAGTAGAAGTGCAGGTTATAGTAAATCATTAAGAAACTGCATGGACTTGGTTCGATTAGGATCATCCAGTTGACTCTATGGAAGAAGTGGAATCTACCCTGTATAATAAAGACCCACCTGAGATACTTGGTTAGCCAGAAATTTTTAGAAGACTAATTTTTCAAACTTAATTCCATCAGTCAGTCCCTCTGTCCAGAGGTTGTTTTGACTCCTTACACTGGGCTGAGGCCTGAGAAGCTGTGTTTTTAAGAAGTATTGTAGGAAATTCTTATGATCGGGTAATTTTAAGGACTATTAACGTAGAAAGATAGTGTTTTCTTTTTCCTTCCCTCCCATTCAGTCAAGATAATCTTCCAAAGACTGGGAACAAACACTTCAGAAAGAACTTTTCAAAAGGGAAGGTTAAGTATGCACGGTTAGTATTAGCACTCACCCACTTATGTTCTGACCTTGCCTCAGTCATTAATTAATACTTCATAAAAATTATCATAAACTTACGATAGTGCCTACCCTAACCACCATCCATGCCTTTTGTCCCAAACACACACACATGCACACACACACGCACGTGACAGTATGCTAGGCTGTAGGTATTCAGAATTTCATGATTTCACAATCTCTGTGTGAAGTCAGACAATTAAATCAATTACTATCATAAGAACTATGATGGGGATATGCAAAGAAGTCGGTGACTTCAAAGTCTACTACTAATGCATAATGTAAAATCACTTAGCCTCTGTCTAAACCACATTGGACTAGAAGAACAAATGGGCTTAAAAACTAGAAAATTCTTGTGGTGTTTTAAAACTGCTAAGAGCAAGGGGTTATTTTCAAACGAACCTAAATGTTTTCCATTTGATCCAACAGGTGCTTTTACACCCTCTATATGGTGGGCACTGAATTCCCTGGCATCTCTAAAAATAACCACTAATTCTCCGTAGGCAGAAATGTATTCTCTAGAGCTGTTTTTCCAATAACATTTATTTTAACAACAATATGCTTAGTCCGCTGTGAAAATACAGCTTTCCTGATTAGGCAGCCAGCCCAGTCAAACATTGTTTGGGGTTATAATTATAGCAATTTAATTGTTGAACAATCTCATAATAGCTGCAAAAGAATTCCAGATTGTTTGCATGCAGAATTTAAAACTTGTTTTCTTCTCTCCGTCCTTTTCATCTTTAAAGGGGAATGCAGGATGTCTAGTCTGAAGCTCCCGAGTCCAATTAAGCTCCCTACAAAACGCATGAGACGAGGAGGCAGGCTCTCTGCTGGTTAAAGTAAGGAGCTGTTGCCATGATTTGTTTTAATTTGATAAACAGAGAGAGCTGTTCTGTCCTGAGACCTCTTTCCCCCCACTCAGAAAGGAGGTGTTTATGTACAGCTGTGGGGAATTACTCACAAGAGGTTTAAACAGTGGAAAAAGAAAACATCCTTTTTTCTTTTTGGACCCACCCAGCCCACCAAGGTTTCCAGGCCTAGCCAATGGAAAGGCAGATTACAGTTCACTGAAAACTCCCCTTGGAAAATGGAAACCCAGACTCTGTCAGGGCAGCTACAAGATCTGAAGGGCTGACCAAGTGGCGTTAGCCACGGCAGGCGGGTGCCGGGCAGACTCCTTTGAAGAAGCTCTGCTTCAGAAACAGCTTGTAGATTAGATACCCACATAGGCAGAGCCACGGTGACCAGGGTTGTATGACATATGTGATGGGGGTAAGAATTACTGCACTATGGTTCCTGCAGGATCATTAAACCCCCTCTTCCCCAACAATGAACAGCATCTAGATTCTCTTACTCTTATTTTGTACAAAGTTTGGAAAAAGGATAGAATGGTCTCTTCTTACAAATTTCCCCTCAACTCAAGCAATCTTTTTAGCCATTTCATTTTCTTACATTTTAATTTATTACAATTACAATTTACACTTAGTGTTGTTTTGCATTAGTTTTGGGTATGCAGCATAGTGGCTAGACAGTCATACTTTACAAAGAGGTCTCCCCAATAATTCCAGTACCCACCTTAGTTATTACAATGTTCTTGACTGTATTCCTTATGCTGTACTTTACATCCCTGGGACTATTTAATTACTTTGATCTGTGCAAAATAGAATCAGAGAATTTAACTAAATGAGAAATTTGGCTAAAAGATTTCAGAGTCACTTTCTCAACAATACCTTGAAATGAGCGGTTAAACTTTTAACACATTAATCACTGGTTATGCTGCTATTATTTCAAATTAAACATCAAGAGCTATAATTGGTGGACTATTTTGAAAAAGATTTTATTTGTTTATTTTTAGAGAGAGGAGAAAGAGAGGGAGAGAAACGTCAAATCAGTTGCCTCTCACACATCCCCAATGGAGAACTGGCCCAGAACCCAGGCATGTGCCCTGACAAGGAATCATGCTGGTGACCTTTGGGTTCACAGGTCAGAGCTCAATCCACTGAGCCACACCAGCCAGGGCTGTGGACTATTTTTAAATACAGTAATTATTGTCCCACTTGCTAGGACATATAGGGAAACACATTTAACATTATTATGAGCCGGATGGATTTTGAACTTTAAAAATATTCAGTACATTTTTCTTTCTATTTTCAGTTTTCATGATTTTTGGAGAAGTGAGTCATGGAACAAGGTTGTGAGAGTATCTAATAAGTAATAATATATTAGAGATTAATAAGTACATATATATTTTGCCAGTACAGAATCAAATTGTAATGTTTTATATCATATTTGACCTACTGCCTTTTATAGAAAAGAGAAAAAATATAGACAGAAAATCTTTTGTTTGCTTCCTGGAGTGGAAGTCACCAAAATAACTTCTATCAGAATATCCTGTGCAGAGCTGTCAGGGCTATATATTTCTGGAAAGAACATTTAAAGAAAACTTTCCTATGTGCGTGGCTTAATTAAATTGAGCTTTGTTAAACCTTCCTTGAACTGATGAATATAACAGTTCAATAAATGACCTAACTTAGATCTCCTTAAAACATTAGCATGCCAGTTTTAAATCTTTTTTCCAAACTGTTGTGAACTCATCAACCTCAGGTTGATATTCTTAATTTGTCTCAGCATTTTACCATATTGGGCTCTTAAAATATTCTTAAAACGCACTACCTCTCACTTGCATGCTTTTGATGAGTGACATAAAAACAAGTTCAAAGTCAATCATTCAAAAGTAATTTTATTTTTAATTATTTCATTAAAAATAAACTTAATTTGAAGGTTATACCCAAATATGATACCCAACTTATTAATGATAAACTCAGGTGCTAGGGTATATGCACACACTTTGTAATTTTTAACTCTAAAGTGACACAAAAAGTAAATTCTTAGACTGAGCAACTTTCTTGTTTGAAATGTCTCTCATAATTAAATATTTTTTCTTAAAATATAACTTCCAAGAACATCATTATATCTATTTCACACGGATTGTTTTCTTCCTTGGAGGACGTGGAACCATTAGGCAGAGGTGTACTGATATCAAACAGAGTCAACAATAACAGTGGTAGAGACACCAAAAAGTAGTCGGGACTTCCCATAATCTTCCATGCAAAGTGATAACAAATGTGTGGACTTGATTCTTTTTTTGAAGAAAAGATGTCATGTATTTGGAAGCACCTATTTCCTAATTGGGGACACTCATTTATAAAAACAGTAGTAACTATGGGATTTTTCTAGAGAAAATGTTTGGTTTATAAAAATTAGCTATAGTTGAAGTTGAAAGATGCTTTCTCAGTTTTCTAAGGAAAACGAAAGCAAACCATAATATTTAATTCTTTGGGTGATTTGTGATAAGAACTAAATGACACCCTTCCTCCATCCTTACCTTTCTTTCTTCTTCCTTTCATGATAAACTTGTTTTCCTATTTTTAAATGTCGTTGTTAAATTTATTTTTAAAAATCATGCCCTTGTGTTGTTTTATTTTAATGTTATATTTCTACAATGTTGTAGGGTGAAGATTATCTGGTACAAAATAGCTACTCAAAGTTGAGTAAAAATAAGTAAATTAAGTTATCTTACTAATTGCAAAAAATGTGAAAATTATCCCCCTCTGTCCAGAAGGAGGATATACTGTAGAAGAAGAATAGCCACATGTAGGTGTGCGGGACCTTTCCGTGGGTTTATCAGTATCTGTGCAAAGCCCACCCTTGGATTTGTGACTGCCCTGAGGCAGCTTTTCCATCTAGCTGTGTCTCTCTTTAAAGTGCACGGAGTAGCTGAACAGAACTGAAAAGGACACTAGAAGCAAGCCAAATAGAAGTAACCTTTAAAACAATTATATCCTGGACTCAATGGGCTTTAAAAAAGTCCATTCATGGCTAGAAAATGAACATTATTTACCCAAAAGGTTGCAGCTGTTACATTCTCTCGGGGATACACACAAAATAAGACCCCACCAGGCCAGGTTCCTCTGATTGCCTAACTTTAATGATTCAGAGATAAAACGCCCAAAATAGGCATTTATAAAGACAAGGAGGAGAGGAAAGAAAGGCTCAGAACTGGAGCTGGTACTCATGGCTGCTAGTTCTCAAACTACAGACCTGTGGGCTATTTTCCTCCTAATTTTGCCAGTTTGCCTAAATGATCGTCTGTGTCAGTCAAAAGAGTCACAGGCTGTACAATGTATTCTGTTCTGTCTCTACTGGTGGTTATTTCTGAAAACCAAAACAACAGAAGCGCTGAATCAAATACTGAAACCAGAAAACTTAAGCCTGCAGATAAAGGAAAACACAAAGTAAGAGACGATGTGTTTTCCCAGAAACATCCACATCTCTATGGACTCAGTTTTCAAAGTAGATTTTCTTTGAGTAGAGTTTGGATTTGCCAACATACTAGGAGGCTATAATACCCTACTCACGGATTTTCCAAGACAGGATATAAACTGTGTTGTCATTTTCTTACTTTCCCAGAGATGGGTAGAGCCAAGAGCAAGGGGTGAAGGGAAGTGGGCAAAAGATTGTGGGAGTAAAAGGGAACTGGCTGGATCTGATCCAGTCATCTTCAAAGGATACCCTCTTCCAAACAGAGCAAACCTTCAGGAGGAGATTATGCAAAGCTCTTGCTTTCCAGCACCCCTGAAAACCTGCCACCCCTATCCATTCAGATTTGAGGATTAAGAAAACCAGGGCAATGAAAGCATCTATTTATCGCTGGTCCATGTCAAGAATTGTTCTCCTGGGCTGGATCTTATGGTTTCCACTGATGGCGTGACTATCTTTTTCACATTTTTTTGGAGGGGGGTGGGTCTGTATCATCCGATAGCTCTGTATTTATTTTTTCAGCAAGGGTGCTTAATTGTGTAACTCCTAGCTAGGTTTCCCTTGCCAAATGATAGACATCAGTGTTGGAAAAGACCTATTAGGTCATTTTATCCTAACTCCTGCCAGTGAGAATTTTGTCTCTAATATGCAAGACCAAGCATCCACCCCTTCCCTTGGGAGATTAGCTTCTACAATCCAATCAGTTCACTTTGCCAACACATTTTCCCTGGCATTCAATTTACAATCAACATCCTTGTTTTTCTTAATTCCACGATCACAAATTAAATGTTTACTTCCTCTTATTTATTCTTTCAAGTTTTAATCACCTGGTAAGTCTATTCCCTTATTTCTCCTCAAATTCATTTATTTGTTGTTTTCCTAGAAATCTTGAGTTTACTTGCTCACATTTGTAATTCTTTGCATGACCCTATATCTCTTGATACAAAGATAATAAAGGCTCCTAATTTCCCAGCTTAGCACATTTCATTAATAGGCATGCATTCTGTGGAATTAAGCAAAAAATTGAGACATTTTAATGTCTTCAGAAAATGCAGCCTTCCTCAATATTTTGCTTCTATTTTTCAGAAGTGTCTGGTAGAGCGTTTAGTAGCTTCAGATATGTCAGCAGCTCCCAAGTGTCTAAGCTTTTCAGTTGTGTGTGTATGTGTTTGCATGTGTCAAATTTTATGCTGTGGAAACTCTGGCTCAGATGATCAGATGAGAAAAGCAATCGGAGATAAGAGGTAGGAGGAGAGAAAGCAAACTACAATAATGAACTTAGTGACTGAAGAAACTCAGACACCCACCGGGAAACCTCTCCCCCTGAAGAGATGGACCCTTTTCAGGCTCGGGTGAACCGGTGTGGACCAGCACTGCCCAGGGCATGCATGGGACTGACCTCTCTCCACTATAAGCTTTGGCCTTCTGGGACTTTATTTTTTTATTGCCTGGCTTTGTTTCTGCCCTGACTTGTCTTGCTCTTCAGATTCTCTGGCTTATTTTGGCTGGCAATCCCATTTTCCCGTCCAGTTCACCACGTCGTTTCGGCCTCCTCCTCATGACCTTCTCCCAGCCTGCTGATCTAAGGGAGGAGCCCCTGTTTCTTGGTCCTGCCCTCTGACCAGACCATCTCCTGCTGCCCCCTTCTTTCCTGTCGGTCCAGTACAGACACCTGCCTAAGCTCTACCTTTCCTCTCCATCTCTAACTGTTTGGTTGACAAGACTGCTCCTCCAAATTTATATTCAGCTCTACCTCAGGCCCCAGCCCTGACTCAAAGAAGCCTTCTTATATGGCTCTTCAAGGGAGTTTTATAGGTAACTGACTCTCACAAAGATCAGAAAAATCCTAAATGTGGTCCGTAGGCCCTATAAAACTTCTGCCTACCACATAGGCCAATCGCATGCATTGACACACATTCACTGCTGCAGCCATGTTGGTTTTTCCGTAGTTCCTTTGTAATTTTTTGTTCTTTTAAATTTCAGGAAAGAGAGAGCAACTGCATTATTTTTACTTGAAAAGGGACTTCGTTGGGAGAAATAAGGAGCTCATATAATTAATAAGAAAATGGAGGAGCATGCTTGGAGCACACAAAGAAACTGAAAGAGTGCAGCATCTGGGCTGTGGGAGCTTTCCCGATGCTCCCTGTCACTGCACCACTGTTCTTAGGCACTGCTGGAGTCTCTAGGCACTGTTTACCTAGAGGATTGGTCCTCATTGTACAAAGCAGGTCATACTGCCCAAGATCTTTGAGAAATTTGAAGGATAAGGACGGGATTAAGATAGAAGCCTCAAGAGAAAGAGACTAGGCTTCTCACTATTAATGGTAGAGTGATGACCAAAGGATTAACTAAAAATGAAATAAAATAGGAATGATGATAGCCACAAACCAATGCAATTAAGTTTTACTAGCAACATGTAAATACCTGTTTATGTGGTTTATCATGTAGCTCTCACTTTGAAATGGTAGAGAAACAGTTTCCAAATCCTAGTGGGTTACGGCAATTAAGTTTTACGTCACTTGCGTTCCACGTCAGCACAGGTTGGCTGCAACTCTGCTTTAGTCTATGGTTCTGCACTGTGTGTTTTATTTATTTGGGGATCCAGGCTGAAAAATCAGTTCCTATTTGGGCAACGACGGACCAGTGACAACCCTTAATGTTTCCGCTCGCGTGGCACACAAATCACTTCACGCAATTCATTGACTGGTCCAAAAGTCCACTGGCAAAGCCCATCTCGGTGGGGTATGTCCCTCCTATGGGGGTACATGCGGACCTCGTAACAAGAGAAAGAGATGTGTAATTCTCTTGAAAGGAAGGCAACATATAATGGGAACAATAAAACCATCTCCTACTGTGAAATCTAAACTGGGGAGCTCAAATAATCCATTTTTATACACTTTTTGCTGCATTGTGTTATTATAAGAAATAGAAACAAATCCCTTCAAATTAAGGATATGCCCGTTTTAATGGAATATGTAGGATGTAGTTCAGGAGAAACACGCACATATAGCCCTATCTCCATGGTACCGTTGGATGGCCTCAAAGCCATCATGCATGAGCTGTTTGATTATGGTCCTTCTAGACATTCCAAACATGCAATAGGGGTTGCCAGTGTCCATAACATTGAGAGGAAATGCCAGTGAATGTGAGGGTTAGTGGAATGAGGACCATTTACCACAGATGAAGAAGAGTGACTCACAAAGAAAACACTGTGGCCTATCTCCTCATTGGTGAATCAACACCAACCATTCCAGCCAGGCAATTTTTCAGAATATTGTGCATAAAGGGATATAAAAAATTCATTATTATATCCTCATCACCTGGCAAAGTACTTGGCATATCAGCGGTGGTGAACACACTTTTGTTAAAATGAATTGCTCTTTATTCTGATCTTCAAAGGAATGTAACTGTAGAAATTTGGTAACTGACATGAATGAACAGCTTGTGTTTGGTGAGTAAACAAATATACTAAATGGAGATAAAATACCCTTAATGATCTAACCTAAATTTATTCTGATTATCTCAGTAGCTTTTCTCATTATATTTGAAAATATTTCAGAATGACAACATTGTTCAAAGCTGTGACAGTCAAGAAGAGAAAGTGTCTAGGTTTTGACAATCTCTAAATACTCAAAACAAATCTTAGCAAAAATTTTTCCCTACAAAATGTAGCATATGAAAAGAAGTGACAGAATTCTTTATACTCTTAATTATTATATACATATATGTGATATATGTGATTATATTATTATGCATGATGATTATATATACCTAGGTATAAAATATTATATTGCATTTCTATTAAATTATATTTCCACTAAAAATAGCCTTGTAATCAAAGTTAACTACCTTTTTGTCTTTTGCTAACATTTCATCACTCACTGAAAAGAAAATTTTGCCTTGGCCAGAGCATTTTCTAGAACAATTTCACAAATGTATTTTCCTATTTTTGGAACGAGCATATGGTGACATGTTAGAGATCCCAGCTACCACCACTTTTGACATCCTCACTTTATATAACACTTTTATTTTTATTAGAAGGAAAACTCATTAAAGGTTTTTTATTGACTCTTCATGTCTGTAAAAATTTTGTTTGGTTTTTTGTTTACTGACAGTGTCATCCTTTTTTTTTTTTTTTTGGACATAGCACATGATATTTCCCCAACTTCAGCAGATTTGTGACATTAGAAATAGAGGAAGATAAGCCACATGTAGACGTGAGGGCCTCCAGCTTAGCTATACTTACTCCATAGTGAAGGGATTTACGCTTGTATGGTTACTTCTCCCCTGACTCACAACTACTTCCCATTTGTGTCCTAATCAGATTTCCATTGCTACATGACATGAGTTATTAGGTAATAATTTTAAGCTTTTATGTTCAACCTGCAGATAGCCAAAGCCATCCATTATACAAGTATCCTAAAATAATGCTAATAACATGATATTTTGTCTGAACAATTTCTAAACAAAAATTTGACCTGAATCACACATGCACACACATACACACAAGACTCTTTGATCACATGAACATTATCATTTACTCACTTATTCCTTCTTTTATTCACTTTTTTATCCTTCAAATCATTAGTATTACCTCATCACCTGGTAAAGTACTTGGAATCTAAACTGGGGAGCTCAAATAATCCATTTTTATACACTTTTTGCTGCATCGTGTTATTATAAGAAATAGAAACAAATCCCTTCAAATTAAGGATATGCCCATTTTAATGGAATCTGTAGGATGTAGTTCAGGAGAAACACGCACATATAGCCCTATCTCCATGGTACCGTTAGATGGCCTCAAAGCCATCATGCATGAGCTGTTCGATTATGGTCCTTCTAGACATTCCAAACATGTAATAGAGTTGCCTGTGGGACATAGCACATGATTAGGACACATGATCCTGAGATTCCCATTGCAGTGGTGCCACCACGGAATATGCCTGAAGATTGAAAAGACTTCACAGAGCACTTCTATGTGTCTGGGTGAAGAAAAGTAATTTGTCCTTAACCTCACAAAAATCACATCACAGGAAACGATTGTTGCTGAGTGTCCTCATTATACTTCTTCTTTACTTCATGATAATCTAATTATAATCTCTGACTCCCTACTAACAGGACTCACTCCGCGTTGCTCATACCTCCTACCTTCTGTGCGTTTGTACAATAGCGTTTGGTATTCCGCAATATGAAGAACAAGATTCAGTCATCTGCCCTTTGGCACAGGGGTATTTGACTCATGTCCATTATCCTCATTTGTCTTAAGTTAAAGACCTTCGAGCGTTGTCAGAGGGACCGGAAAGGTAGAGTTCTTTTAGGGTCCTAAGGGAAACTAAACCACGCTTGGGTTTGAACATAAACTTGGGCTTATGAGGTTAAGATTTTGGAAGGCTTCTGGGAGATGGGGAGTAAAATAGGGCTCCTAGAACAGGAACCAAGAACTAAACTAAGGTATAATGATTGTGTGGCTATCCCTAAACACCGATGAGTATATCTGAACATTATTGACTTTTCAATAGCTCCTTTCTTCTCGTCACAAAAGGGTCTAACGCCTAGCTCCATATTTATTGGGCCCAAGATATGGGTGTGTCTGTCTTTACAGTGACATCTCCCTTCCGTTGTACTACTTTGCTCTGACCTGGATGACCTATACCTTCAGCACTCTCCCCTTGTCCCTTCTGAAAATTTCACCTATGGGACAAGACATTTATGCTTTCCGGCAGCTGGGGGAGCTCAGGGAGAATGCGCACAGACTGCTCAGGCAAGGAGCAAACGTCACCTGGCAGCAACCTGCTTACATCGTTGTGGTGGGATTCTCAGGGAAAAGCATCTGATATAAACCAAGTATCTGTGGAATGAGTATGTTGCAGAAGAAAGAGTTAATGAAAAAAAAGGGCCCATCAGTAGAACTCAGTAAACTTAAGACATCAGGGTGAGTTGACTGATGGTGAAGATGTTGGCTGTGGGGAAAGTAGAGAAAGAGGCCTTCCCTTTGGAGAAACAGTCCAGGATCTTAGACTGAAAATGTTTATTCTAAGGTGTTTTCAGTGGGAATGCGGCATCTTTGTGTGTTCGTGCTGATGGTGTTGAAGGAGTTGAGTCAGCTGATCTTTTATTAGGAGATAGCTCAGACTTTGTCTAGTTCAATTTCTGATCAACACAGAAACAACCAGCCACAAAGGAACCCGGACACACTGCCCTTTTAGCATCTCTACTGACAGATGACTTTGTGGGACGACTTTTCGCATCTCAGGCTATGTCCACTGTTAGAATGGTCTTTTTATGTTGGGCTTATAGTGACAGTTTGGTAAGCACCTGGCACAGTGGCTGCCATCTGGAAGATATTCTATCTCAATAAAAGTTACTCATTCCAAATGAGAATTCCCGCAACTTGATTTTTATATTCTATGTCTTTTATCTTCAAACTCAATGACACCATGAGAAAGGTGGACCATTGTTATAGATTTTTAAGATGTAACACATTAAAAGGAATACAAATCAACACTTTGACTCTCCTGTTTTACATTAATTACAGCAATTAATGTGAACAGCTTACCAATTTTATTCACTGCAGCATCATAACTAGTGTGTGTGCATGTCAAGGTGTCAGTTTCACAGAGATATGGTTGTATTTTATTATAGTCTCCATACTTTGCTTACCTATAAATCATAGTTACTGATTTGTTTAAAATTTTAAACAATTAGATAATCCAGTTTTTCTAACTTATTTAAAAGTTACATTATTCCCTGTTCAGTTTGGACTCTAGGTGCACTGCATTCTTTAAAATACTGGGAAGTTCTGAGTGATTCATAGGGTAGTTCTCTGTAAGTAGATGATTCAAATATTCAGGAGCCCCTGACACTTCGGAACTAAATAGCTCTCAGCATTTTTTCAGCTCTGTTCTTTCTTCTAACCAGAGACCAACCACTGAGCATTTTGGGAGATGAAGCCTTTTTGGATAAATTATGGGCTGAAAACAATTTGTGTTTTCATTTCCAGATTGCTTGGCATCAGAGCTCCGGTCGCTTTGTATTGATCAATAGGACGTATCTGGGAGAGTCCTGGATGTGTCCGGCCTATCGTCACCAATCCTCTGTGGGTTTACTCTGACAGCTTCCATGTGGGCTCCAGAAAAGGGCTAGATTGTCAAAGGGTTGTAAATATGAGCCTTGGGTGGGGCCCAAGTCCTCCAGATGTGACTACTTTCATATTTTCAGTGTGAATTCAGAGAACTACCCTCTTCGCTGACGGAGATAACAAGTGTCTTTGGCCTTATTGCATAGTCAGAAAAATGTGGTCATTTGAGTTGGAATGTCTGCAAGCAGCTCTTTCTTCCATCGACCCTGTGGCTAACAAAGATAAGCCTGGGCTCCTCTTCTCTATGGTCAACTGGTCATTCTAAAACCATGTGTGAGCACTCATTGCTTTTGTTATGCCAAGGATTTTGGCTCCATCTCTACCTATCTTTCTATGAAAACAAATGAGAGCCTCTGACTGGACGAGAAAATTATCTGAGGAAGTAACTTATCTTATGAGTCAATGAGTGAGCAGAATTCCCCCTTTCTGTTGGCTTCCCCCGCCCCTGACAGCTCAGACTGGGTGGTAGTATGAAGCAGTTCAAGCTCAATTTCTGCGGTCACTTTTTCCATTTTCAGGCAATGGATCATTCAATTCCTGATCTTTGTGCAGGCATTTTGCTTCTCTTTTTACATCGTGCAAGTGTCCTTCTAAGGGCAGTTCTTACCCAAATGGGAAAATTTGTCCAAATATAACGATATCTTTAGCCATTTGCTGAATGCTGTGGTACTGAATTCAATGGGGAATTGGTAGAATGAGTAGAAAACTTACCAGGGGTCAGCAGAATCTACCTACTCCTTCATTTACCTATAAATAGCTTTATTTACTCTAAAATATAATATATAAAACTCCAAATAAAACATATAGCGCCAATGAGCACAAGCAGTAAACTGAAATGTTCATATTGTTTAGTGTGAAATAGTTAACATATTTTGAAGTCATTTAGGGTATTCAGTCTTTGAATTTAAAGGAATAAGTCTGATTTTACTTTAAGCAAGCTTTTAATATATACACATTAATGAATATATACTCTTTCAAAGGCTATAGGCTTATTTTAACTGTTTCTATGAGCATTAGTTAAGAAGTAGTGCTCCTCTTTTTGCATAGATTGTAGGTTTTATCTTTTTTTGCTAATCAAGCATAGCTGAAGCGCACTATGCACGACCTCCCTGCCCCCTCCCCTGCAGTCCCCACCAGCCTATGACTCATTATGACAGTGAGTCACAATTGGAGGTGGCAGCAAGGCCGACATTGTTTAGAAGAATGTATCCACTTTGGTGGATACAGAAATGTCTATGTTGAAGTTATGGAAAGGCTTTTTTTTTGGCCCTACATTTTGTATGATTTGGAATGTTTGGGGATAAATCACTCACCTTTGAGGATGTGACCAAGTACACTATTGAACATCTATATAATTCTATAAATTATTTGTACTACTTTTTAATTTTAAAATGATGCTGATGAAGAACTTTTAATGGCATGGCATAAAAGGCTATTGATATAAAACAGGATATAAAAATAAGGATACTTTCATATTTTCAGCCTGCCATTGCCTGGATAAACACAAAAGAATAGAAATAACACTGGAAAGAAATGTGCCAAAAATGATAACAGTAAATCTTCACATTCACTGAAATTATAGATAAGCTTCTGCTTCTTTACTATTTTGTGTATTTGTCTAATTATCTGCAATGCATTGATATTATTTTGATAGTGGAATAACACAAAAATAAAATGAAATGAAAGAAAAGAGTGTCAGAGGCGTAACAGGAGCTTATATATTCTGTCGCTGCAGTTTAAACGGTATCAGAGAATTCTCTTCTCACTTTGATTCAACGAGTCCATCCACCGATAATAGGCACCCTTGTGCCCCTATAGTGTCTTCAGTTATCTCTACCACTCCCTCCTATTAAGCTTCCCCTTCAAAGTCAAGTAGATACAGCTCTGCTTTCAATTCAATTTACTTTCATTCCTATGTATGAGAAGAGCTCTTGTAGTGGAAGGAAGTTTTCGGAAGTCTATGGTTGCCCTTCATGTTCTCAGAGTCTCATCTTAGACATTGCCTATTCATGGCGTGAGGTAGAATACTTAAAGCCAGCTTTGTCTGCTTGTTCCTGTTGGTTGGCAGGCCCCTGAAAGAAAGATAGAAAAGCCAATCCACTCTTGGACCGTAAGCTAGCCATTCATGTACTAAAGTCACTGGAAGCTGATGTAATGATAGCAACCATTCATGTTGGCAGACAAGGGAACTCTGTATGTAACACAGAAGACGGGGACAATTTAACTGGCCATTCCTTGCATGGAAATGATGTTGTAGCTGATTGGCTGTGCTTTTACAGAAACTGAAGAGGGTGCAAGGCGGTCTGAGCTAGTACAATGCTTCCAAAGGGTGAGTCTCTTTCCTCCTTCAACGTGAGAAGTAAAACATCAATTTTGAATTGTATTGACCTTTGGAATGAAGTGACCAAATATGTGGAATATTATGAAATTAAATCATAATAAAAAACTTACCAACTTGATGAAAAACTATTATGGTATTTTTAAGCTCAAAGATTAATACCCCCAAACTTATCTTTTTTCCATACTAAATAACACCACCAGTAAAGAAAACATTACTGGCAAAACATGTGAGTCCTGGGCACAGTTTCGTGCCTCGGGATGAAAGCGCTCAATGTGGTGATTAACAACATGCTGACTATAGAAATTTGGGGCTTAATTAATGAATTAATGATGGGGCCAGAGCTCCTTTTATTTAGAATTTTAAATTTCAATTTCAAGCAGTTGTGTTTTGAAAGTTCATCCACAAATGATCTTGAGTTGGGCTCTTATTGATTGTCCGATTTATAATAACACCTGGGACCCATAGACTTTCCAAAGAGGTAACAGGAGCCTGGGATTTCATTAACATTTCTATGGGAGAGGTTGTGGGCAGATACTTTTCTTTTGAAGATGATTTTCCAGAGTCTCATTTAGCAAATCTGTCATCAACAAAGTACAAAAGAGATTTGAATACTTATTAGACAATGCATTCAGTATGTGAGCCGAAGTATGAATGATCTCAAACAGTATTGTCTGATATATTCTTCTCCTCTCCAAGATAGGGAAATTTTGACTTGATTTGTCCTGATATTTTCCAGTCTCTATTTTTTTTATGCAGTGACAACTGAGGACACATTTTTTTTGAGATTATGTTGATATTTAAACTTCATTAAAATCTTTCTTTTCTTTTGTTTCCTTTTCCTTAGAGTTGATTTTTGTTGTCCTGTCTAAATGAAGGTGATGGCGTGGCTTGCCGATTGCAGGGTAGATTTAAAGAATCACGGGCACTTTATCTGCTTCTGGCTTCCAGTGACCTTGAAGCACCCATTATAATCCCTCTGTGGTAAGAAGCAACAGTGGAGGTAATTAAAACAAAACTTGTAAAAAATATAGTTGAAGATAAAATGAGAAAGAGATCATCAATGACAACCCATCTGTTGTTGAAGTGTGTGTGTACGTGTGTGTATGTATAATTTATGTATTGAAATATATATAGTGGAAAAGTCTATGTTTCAGGAACTGATCTAAGTGCTATTAGAATGTATCACACAAGCTGTTCACTGTCCCCAGAGTGCTTACAACCAGACAGCAGAAGTGGGCATTCAGACTTAAATATAATGACCTAATTATAGTTTGTATAAGATATGATATTATGAAATGTAGTGCATTAGTCAGGATGCTTGTAGCTGAAAATGACAGATATTCAGTTCAAACTGGTGTAAGAATAAAAGAAATTTCTTTGGCTCACAAATTTAGAAAGTAGAAGGGCAGACTGGTTTGGGTCCAGGAGCTCAAATTGCATGGTTAGGGCTTAATCTGTGTTCGTTCTCCGCTGTGATAACCTCGTGGAGTAGATCCTGAACTCTCCTTTTCCTGTGCTAGTGCCCAGTTCATATCCTCACAATACTTCAGTCCAGCATAAAAAGAAGTTCTTTCTTCCCCCAACTTCTAAAACAGTTCAAAAATCAAGAGTCATTGGTTTTGATTGGCCAAACTTAATTCAAATACTCTTCAAGCTCTGACTAGGGTCAATCTTACTCTAACTGTAGAGACTAAGGGTAGCGACTGTGCTATTTCCTCAAGGACAATTAAGACACTATTATCAGAAACAGAAGAAGTAGTCATTGCACAGGAAAATCGTTATGGTTGTTACCACACAGAAGACATGGAAACATATATTGGAACTTTTATTTTTCCAGTGAAAAGATCTAAGAAATTTTTGCTAACTGCACCTCCAATAAGGGGATTGCTACTTTGGGCTATAATATCAACTACTAAGGAATAGCTGGTGGTTAAAAAAAATTGTGATCATTTCCCTTTGGGAAATATCTTTTATCTAGTCATTTATTACTTCCCTAGTACCTTCTGTGTCAAGCATTGTCTGAGGTTTCTAGATTAGGATTCGGATGAAGATGGAGCAGATGTACTATAGATCCTAAATTGTTAGATTTTTAAAAATTCTTCAGAGAAAAATGAAGAAGGAAATGACTCTACGGAAAAGTGTGTTTCTAAGGAAAGGGTGATGGATATAAAAAGAGAGAAAGAAAGAGAGAAAGAAAGAAAGAAAGAAAGAAAGAAAGAAAGAAAGAAAGAAAGAAAGAAGAAAGAGATTTCACAGAGTGTCCAGTCCAAACAAGTTTAGTATTGCTTAAACACAAATTTTATTTAAAATAAAATCAATGAAGCTTTCCGGGGGAACATATGATGAGGTCAGCTCTGATGTTGAAAGGACTGAGGAAAAGAGAGAAATTTCCTCACTTATTGAGTTAGTCGCATGTTTTCAGAGGTAGATTCTCTGATGACAACCATTCACCTTTCAGTCAGTTATCTTCCAGTTTAGGCATCAGTTATGACGGGGGATGTGTATCATCTACATTGATATCACCATTAGGAAGTTGTGATCCCTAGAAACAAGATCAGGTGCATTCCTGTTGCCCTTCTCTTAGTTTTCTTTCCTGTAACCCAGACTCAAACTCCAAGCATCAGTGAAGATGAGCCTGTGTAGCACCCTAATCCCAATACCATATTGGTCAAACCCATAACCCATAATTCTGAGCATCTGCCCAATTTCCCTTCTCTCAAATTTTGCCTTGTCTCTGGCTCTTTCTAAAAATGAATCCATATTTTAAACTCTAGCTGCTCTCTGGACGTTAGGGCTCAGAATTGAACCCCATCTCTTTCACCCATGATGGATAATGGATGAAAGGTGTTAGATGCATGGGAATGGATTTCCCAATGTGGTGTGTGTGAGAGACAGAATAATGCTTCCCCTACCCTTCTCAGTCAAAGATACCTGTGCCCTAATACCAGCGACTGTGATTGTCTTGTATTATTACATGGTTAAAGGGGCTTTGCAGATATAATTAAGGTTAGAGACATTAAGGTAGGAAGGTAATCCTGGAAATCCAGGTAGGTCCAATCAGATGATATGAGTCCATCCTTTAAAGCAGATAAATTTCTCTGGTTTCTATTAAAAAAAAAAAATCTCAGAAAGAGAAAGCAGAAGGGATGCAGTAGCAGAAGTCAGGGAGAGTCCAAGCGAGAGAAGAATTTCAGGCATCACTGCTGGCTCTAAGATACACAGTCCCACATGTAAGGACTAAACAGAGACCTCTAGGAGCAAAGGTGTCCTGTCAGCTAATGGCAAGCATGAAAATAATACCTCAGTCCTACAACCATAAGGAATGAGGTTCTGCCTATAACCTAAATGATCTCAGAAGCAGATTCTCCCTAAAGGTCTCTAATAGAAGCTCAGTAGACTGACACCTTGATTTCAGCCTCCTGAAACCCAGAACAGAGAAACCAACCAAGCAGACCTGGACTTCTGTTCTATAGAATTGTGAAATAATACATTTATGTTGCTGTAAGCACTAAATTAGGGGGCTATTATTATTATTATTATTACTTTTTATAGCAGCAGTAGAAAATGAATATAGTGTGCTTTTGGACAAAGAGGAAGAATATGAATTAGATGGAGCCGAAATCATGACAGTTAAAAAAATGGATGGATTTAAAATGGGAGAGTTTTATAGTGATGCTGTGTATGGTCCTGATTTTAATCCTATCTTGTTAAAAAAAAAAAATACTTGTTCATTTAAGCTGGGCAATGCTGAGCAGAAGTCAGTACCTAAGTTACAGGCATAGTTTTTGAGGGGATGAAGAGACAGTGAAAGGAAAGAAATGGAAGACATAAAAATAGTCTTATGAGTAATCATTAATCCTGCTAATAAAGGTATCCAGCCATGTGATATGAAAAATAGAGACAATTATTGAAGATACAAGGTACAAGAAACATTGTACATAGGACAATGATGCCTCAGTCCACTTCAAAGTGGGCATTTTGGGACCTCACACGTTTTCCCAGTCACCATCAGCTGCCCCACCATAATTTCCTGAATCTCATTGAGGGTCTGAAATCTCTTCCTTTTCAAAGGTGATTTTAGTTTTGGGAAAAGTCAGAATTTGCAGGGCACCAAATCTGGGCTGCAGGGGGTTGAGTCACCTGGGTGATTTGTTGTTTCCCCAAAAAACTGCACAAGATGTGATGCATGAGTGGGCCTGTTGTCATGATGAAGCTGCCAGTCACCAATTGCCCATAGCTGTGGCCTTCTGAATCCGAAAGGTTTCTGGGAAGGAATGTTCAAGCTTAATACAAAATTTGATGCAGATTCATTGCTCTACTCGCTCAGTCATTTTGAATGCCACAGCCACAGTACATGTGCCCACTCTATGGGTGTCTATTGCCCCTACTGACTAGTACAGAAAAGTCGTCATTGCTCACACACATTCATTCCAGTCCACCTTCTTTAGCTGCCAGGTTACATTGATGTCACACAAATTGTTCTCATTATATTAACAGTGACTGGACTTCTGGATAGACCTCATATGCCTAGTCCTAGCATCAGAAATAGACCTTTTATGATTTGAAGATAAATCTCAGTTTTTGGAAAGCTGTCTTTTATGTCAAACCTCATTAGATGTGTTGGAAAAAAAATCTTAAAAATAAGGATAAAGAATAAGGATTGGAAAATAAAGCAACTGACAGTCTTTAAAATTCTTGTTGGTTATTTTGGCTCCTGAAAAGGGAACTTCTATGATATGTTATGTATCCGCATGATATGGCAAATGGCTCCATCATCTGCACTGAGAAGGATGAAATGAACAGGATCTCGCTTTTTGCAAGAAGTCCTACTACAGTAGGAACATAAAATAGGCCTGCCAAGAAAAGTTTTGCTTTAATAGCCCTCACATGCACTAGACATTTCTATTTGCAAAGGATGTTTATATTCACCTTGGGCTGTTTCCAGGGTTTTATTTGGGTATTTTTTTTGGACATAGGCCTTAACTTAGATAACTCTTCCCTCCGTAAGAAAGAATAAAAATTCTTGCAACGTGGGGAGAAGAAAACCAGTGAGACCATGAATGTTTTAAAAAGATTTTATTTATTTATTTTTAGAGAGGGGAAGGGAGGGAGGAAGAGAGGGAGAGTAACCTCAATATGTGGTTGCCTCTCAAGTGCCCCCTACTGGGGACCCGGCCTGCCACCCAGGCATGTGCCCTGACTAGGAATTGAGCCAGTGACCTTCTGGTTTGCAGGCCAGTGCTCAGTCCACTGAGCCACACCAGCCAGGGTGAATTTTTAATAATACACTGCAATCACCAGCCAACCACCAGACCAGGGCCTGGATATGAAGAAAGTATGTCATGTCTACGATAAATCAAAGAGGAATGTTAGTTTCTAGGAAATCAACAAAACAGGTCCAAATTTTGAAAGTCAGGAAATTGTAGCTACTAAATTCCAGAGAATCTTCAGATATGTAAATAATACCAAAGGAGACAGAAAACTCTAGCCGCCTTCTGTAGTGTTCTTGGTCCGATGGGGATTTTCTCAAGAGGTTGTGGTTGTGAAGTTATACAGGCAGGCTTTTCTCTTCTAAGACTGTTGACAAATGCTCTTCCTCACAGATAAAACATCCAGGACACGCTACTAAGGTTGTGACCAAATATCTAATTCTTTGGAAATGGGTGTTCCCTACCCTTCCTTTATCTTTTCTAGAGTGCATTTTACCCACTAGTCTCTTCATTCTAATTGATCATATTTTAATGAATGCTCCACCACACATTTGAGTTTCCACTAAAAAATGGAAAAGAATCGTAAACTGAAAGGACGCAAGTGTGGAAAAAAAACCCTCCATAACTCAGATTAATGCCTGTATTTGACTTATCATCATACTTTATAAATCCCAGGAAATTAGATATTTGGTCATTCTATTTCATTCATTCATTCATTCATTCAAATAGTAACCAGTCATGCAAAGACATGAGTGTGGTGTCAAGCTAAGCAAATAAACAGAAAGAACAAAATCCTAAGGCAAGAAAAGTTTTTAGAAGCTTGAGATATTTGAGAGAAGACCAGTTTGCCTTTACAATGCCAGACATCCAGAACTTTAAAAATATCCAAATACTTTAAAAATATTATGGAGTTTAAATATGTAAATTATTTCTATGGCTTTAAATAAAGGTTTATAGTTATCTCTCATTGATTATCACCTCCCTCTGAAATTATAATTGGCATCATTTTGTCTACACCCAGAGTTCTAGATCTGGAGTCAAACATTGCAGTTATGTCATCCAACTTCCTTTGGCAAAACAAACAAACAAACAAAAACAACAGTACAGCATAGAAAGCCAGTGGCTTATCTGCTAATGTCCACCCACTTGCTCAAGGCATTAATCCAAAATTCGTTTCTCATGTCTTTTTGCCCACCTCTCAAGCTTCATTTCCACCCTGTAAGTCTTGTTTGTTTCTCTTCATCTCTAGGGCAAAAAACCATTAGCTCTGGAGTCATCCACTACATTAGTCATCTTTGTCTTCCTTCATGCATTGTCAGCCCAAAAATCTTCAGAGCAATCATTAAAAAAATGTGATCACAGCATGCCAATTTTATGTCTTAAACCTGTCAGAACTTCCCTTAAAATCCAAACCCATTGGCCCTCCAGGATCTGTCCCCTCTATCCCTCCGTGACTTCATCTACTAGTATTCCCATTCCTGCTCTTCACGTTTCTGTCACACTATCTTTTTTGTTCCTTGATACTAAAGATCTTAGTCTTGACTCAAGCAAGACTACTTCCTCTGTTTGGAATGATTTCTGCTCCCATATTTATTCTTCATTGGCTTCTTGTCATTTACTCCTTAGTGAGATCTTTCCAGACCAAGCCATCCCATGAATACCTCTTCCCCCAACTCCAGCCACTTCTTTTCCATCTGCTATGTTCTTCATAGCATTTACTGGGCATGTTGTTAATTCATGTGTGGCATATTTATTTTCTGTCTCTCCATACTAGAGTGTAATCTTTATAAGAGTAGGGATCATGTTTATCTGGTTCTACAGTTAATCTTCATCATCTTTAACAGTGTTTAGAATGCCACGAATATTTACCCAATTGACTTAGACTCATACAACATCTTAAATCAGAAGCGGTCACCTGACACTCGATAGAGTGCTCATTCCCCTGGATTATAATTAGTCATGGTCATTTCCTGGCATTGTTCAGTCATAGTTACCTCAAAGATATATCTCACACCTTTTGTGCAAACCAGTCTTTCTCATTTTCATACTTCCTAACTCTAGTGTATTTTTTTAAAAAGGAAATATCAGACTACTAATTAAAAGGCAAACATTTTGACTAAATGGGGCACACTCAAATAAACAATAATAAATATGAAAATATCCAATTATGCAGTATTTTAGCTCCAAAAGTCTTCTGAGCGATAACTAGCAAAAATAATCTCCTTGCTAGGTGGATACAGCAGAGGTAGTGATTCATGTGATTGCCAAACAGCTGCTTTTCAACCTGCAATGCAGTGTTGCAGCTGACGGTACTTTCCTGTGTAGTAAAACAGTCTGAGCATTTCTTATGTCCATGCATTCACTTTTGTTCGTACATTGCTATTAACTCTCAATAAAATTCGACAAATTTTCTGTTCATACATTTCAGCGATTTTCCTAAAAGTTGTCATTGCCTCTGGGCATTTGTATACCACTGACAAAAACTTTTTTCTACAATAGCTCTGTACACTGAAACAGCCCAAAATGAAACCCATTTCTATTTTAGAAAGAGAAAAAACAATAAGGGCATAACATTTCCAATTCAAATGAAAGAGTATATAACTTTTGTATATTTGTATTTTGTATCATTCATATTTGTATCTTTCCTCTTACACTGAAAATTTAATTCTCAATGATTCCAGATACATTAACTTACTTGCTTTATACATGTCGGTATGTGTTTCAAAATCACATTACCTATTATTACTAACAGTGTGGCTACTGAGTGCAACGGATGACCCCCCTGTTGTTTTGTCCTTTAGGCCTCATTAGAGCTGTATAGTCAAAACATTGTCTTCTAAAGTCACTATGATTATTTTTTTATTTGGTTGTATGACTAATCTGACACAAAGTAAGCGGATTCGGTTTTGTTTTATATTTTTCTTTTCAATTTTTAGAGATAGTGTTTTAAAACAAAAAATGTCCTCATTTAACTAGTAAAATATTTCCGTGGTTTAACAGTCAAAACCATAAAACAAGACTAATTTTGGAGAAGTGTGTCTTTCTTCCCTGGTCCTTCCCCTCTTTTTTTACCTTCTCTGATCAATAACTGCTTTTTTTCACTAAGTTTTGATTTATTTTTCTGTTGTTTTCTTTTGAAAGTGAAAACAAATATATATGTATTTGTTTTACAGACTGTCTGTATATTTGTTTTTATATATACATATACATATATATTTCCCCCTATATAAAAATTAACATATTATTTATACTAGTTTATGCATTCTGTTTTTCCCTTAATTCTATATGCTCTGTGGAAAGCCATTAAAGATATAAGCCTTATACCTCTCTCTATCAGTGTATTGTAGCATGGAAGATTTATATTCGGTTCGATTCATGACTGCTGATGAACGTGCGGGGAAGTAGAGAAGCACAGACCGACGAATTACAACATTCTTAGTCACTGAGACTGGCACCAGGTACAACTGGACCGAGCACCCTAAGCTGAAATTTCTAGGTGGCAGGCGGTCCATTACTTCAAACAGCAAACAGGAATCCAGCTTAAACTACAAACCTAGCTCTTTTCTATGCAGTGCCCTCTGGTGGTTAGGATATAATTTTATAGTTTTAAAAACTGGATCCCGAAACAGAATATTAATAAAAATAGCCAATATTTACTGATCACATTCCATCTCCCAAGCCCGGGGTCAAATGATTTCCATATATTCCTTCATTTAATTCTAACACAGTCCTATGAGATATGCATATGTTCACCCTTTCTACAGAGGAGGACATTGATACTTACAGAGGTTAATGAATTTAACCCAGACCACACAGCTCATTAGTAGGAATGTTTGCATTTTATGCCCGAGGTTTGCTCTTATCTGCTATAGATCTAAAGTTATACATAACTGTACGGAACATGAACAGAACACGAGTCCTGGAAGGACCTTCGAGGTCATCTGGTCCTCGCCCACATTTGACAAATGAATCCATGAAGACGCAAAGCAAAGTTAGCTATTGAATGATCTGAGCTAAATTCTGGGCCTCCCGACTCCCAAGTTTTGTGCTTTTGATCGCACAAAAGCTGCCTGGTCTTATTTGATTTAATTTGCCTCTTGTGATTGGAAGAGGAAATACTGCCTCTCATTACAATTAAAAAAAAAAAGGTGGGGGGAGGGGATTTGGGAAATAATCTCTACCAAATTTGACAACTCATTAATTACCCTCTATCAAAGAGATTTAATTGCTTGCCTTATATCCTGTTTTCAGCTTTCTTCTTCAGTGGCAAATATCAATTAAATTCTAATAACAAAGGGTCTGACTGCGGTTGACAAATAATCCTTTTCAGGAGAATTGCCCTCAGTGACTCTCCACAGGCAAAATTTACAATTCTTTCAGCCACAATTCTTTGCTGCTGTTTCCTCTGACATCGGATGTGACAGGCCTGCCAGGACAAGAAACAGGCTTGCCCTTTGAGGGCATTTTCCCATATAATGAGGTGTCCCCTGCAGAAATCACTCTGCCAGTGGTGACAGGCCACTATAACTCCTGAGTGCTGACCCTACGTCTGCCTATAATTTACCTAGCTGACCAGTGTGATAGGGGACCCATTTCCTTGGAATGATATTCTGATTTTGCAGTTAAGTTGTTGACAAGGGAACAGTTGATGAGCGACAAAGAGGAAAACTAGATTGCCTCGCCGAAAGTCTCAGGGAGACAATTTTAGCTCATTTTTAGGTAGCCTTTTGCAAAAACCAGGGCATGTAAAAATGCTGCGCATTGCACAGAAGTCCCTGGCCTCCAGTCACGAGGCTGGCTCACTAACTAGCCAGAATAGGGCAGAAATGACTAAAACAGTAGATTGATTTTCAAATTATTTTTCAGTCCCCAGAGTGCATGCTTCTCTGACTCAGTCATAATTTTCTCGCTAATATCCATTGTTCTTATCTTGCTCTAAGGCAGCAATGGGCTGTAGCCACCTATCCGTAGACTTCAAAAATTATAAAAAACAATGAATCACTACCATCCGGTGGGTGCACATGAACCAGAGATAACCATTGATGTTGGTGTGTTAGGCACCATGTTTTGTAATTTTTGTTGTTGAATAAAAGAAAGTGGTAGGGACCCTACTTCCAGTGAGTTTAGCTGTATAGTTATTAGCTAGACCAGGTGAATTTCATAGTAGTGACTCAACATCTCATGCACAAAAGATATGGGCAAATTTTAGATGATTTTCAACATCTCTTTCAATTCTAGCATTTAATGATTCTAGAAGTGATTGAGGAGATCATCATTTGCTAAGTGAACAAAGATAAAAGCTATAAAATCTGTGTTTAGTCTTGTTCTTACTTTAGTCTACGTCCACCCGTATGGATGGATGGATGGATGGATGGATATACATATGTATATGAAACCTAATCGTGTCATATGAGGAGGAACAATGGAATCAGCGGAGGGGTAGTAAACAAAGAGAAAACAGGGTTACATAATAGGAATCTTCTAACACACACAGGTGTATAAAGGTCTGTCCTGTCATTGGGGCCCAACTGTTTTTATATAACTCTAGTAGACCTAAGTTAGAAGAAAAAAATTCCACGTCAAGGTAACAAACTTGCTACAAGTTGTCTGAGGATAGAATAACGTATGATACTTTCCAGTGTGTCCTCTATCAAGGAAAGTTTCAATGTACGCTGGTGCCAACTGAACAGAATATTAAGTGGAGGATTCAAACGTTATGTTCCTTGCTATCCTGAGATTCTGTCATTCTCTGAAACTAGTCCTTACTGTCTCGTTTACGAAGGTGTATCAATAACCTCTTCTCTAGTCAGTCAAATCCTTTCAGAAATGTTCACTACTCTTAGTGAACCCCTATGAGAAAAGCAGACCAGCCCTGTTCCTATCTTTGGTCATTTGTAATCCCTCCTGCAGCTACTCCACGGCACAAAGACAGCAATTTCGCCCAAAGAAAGTCTCCTTTCAATTAACTTCCACAAAACATGAGGCTTCACAGCCCACAATTCTTTAATTCGCTCCTCCTGGGTAGTCAAACTTCATCACGCCACCAAGTGAAGGCATACCTACCACAGTCAGGAAACTAACTGAGAAAGTATATCTGTCAGAGCCTTGAGCCACCCAGAAGGAGCTCCAAATCTTAATCCTTAGTGAACCATGAAACTCCGGGGCAGGCATTTTGCAGCTGGGGATTTGTTTGCCTATGCAAATTCCACCATAAATCACCTCATCCTCAGCTAAGAGGCGAGGGCGAAGGCCAAGGTGCCTGCGCAGCATTATCATTGGGTCACAAAGGCTCAAGATTTAGGAGGCAAACCAGCCATAGATCGGTCTGGTCTTTTATTAACTTAGTTACTTTAACTCCCATTTTCCAGATGAAGAAACCAGGGTCCTAACTGTAATAGACTTTCCTTTGTCTTAAGAGATTGTTCTGCCATCTGGTGCTCTGTTTCCTCTCCCACCAAGCTGCTGAGATCAGTGAATTCAATTCCTGTTAATGTTTCAAAAGCCAGTAATTGTGGGAAGTACGGTGACATTAGGTCAGACAGAGGATAACCCATCATTGCTTCTAATCGCTGACAGTGTAGCTGTGTGTTGCAGACTATTGCTAAATAGCCATAAGGCATTCCTCCGCTCACGTCATCAATGCTGCGTTTCCTTGGTGAGGAGTCACAACATGTGTTTCCTGACAAAACGCTGTCTGTTTTAAGGCGATTTAATTGCATCTCTCTGCTGGCTTTGAACAGTAATAACATTATAGTGAAGCAAAAGGGATAGGTGGTTTTAGGA